>APFE030937404.1:216717-274195 GCA_000404065.3 Pinus taeda | reverse complement strand
AAAATATTACAATACAATATATATACTTTGACATCCATATACCATTAATCCATTTACACTAGATTTGAATACAACCATAGTTTCTTAACCAAAACTACAAACCCATGGGAAAAATCGCTTTTAGCCAAACTCGTGTGCTGGAAACAAATGCAAAAATACCCAAACAAAATAAAATTTGGGGCACTATTGCCCCTCCCCTTCCCCACTCCCATGACCCCCCATTGCACATCACATATTGTATAAAGTGTATGCGTAGTTGTGCAAAGAATATAACACATATACAAAATGTCCATTTTAAAGCTTCATTAAAAGCATATCTAATGTTTTTTTCAAACAGTTTTACATTCATTAACATACCAAGGGTTGGTAGTTCTATTTTTTATTTTTTATGACATTTTGATAGATAACTTGTTAATGGAAGTAGAAAGGGTTGTAGAAAAATTATAATAGAGGTATTTGATGTTTTCCTTATAAGTAGGAGGTTTAAATTCCTATTTAAACCCTTTAAGAAGAGATCAAATTTACTTTTTAGTAAAAGTTCATTTGATTGTTAAAAATTTTATAATAAAGAATTTTATACATGACAAAGTTAAGAGTTAGGGTTAAAGGTCTATGATAGGATTCAGGCTCATGGTCATTTAAGATGTCAAAATTAACTATTTGGTTGGACATAAGGGTATTTAATATCACATATTCCAAGACATTACCATCGAGACCATGAATACAAGTCATCTGGCTGGAGTCTGGTTACTTCATTACACCATTGAAAATTATAAGGTCTAGAGAACTACAAAGCTTGACTAGCTCAATACCAAGCACATTTTTTGTCAGGTATTCATATTTTATTTTGTATCTATTAGCTAAAAAAGGTCTTCATCTAGCCATAAATGATTAGGGTTGTAATTATTGCTTAGAAGAAAACTTGGTTAGTTGTAGTTATAACATTAATGTCTCCCAATAAGAAGATATTACCTTCATTCCTTAGACATGAATATATTGTTAAAGGGTATAACTAATAGGTTCGAAAAAATAAATTACCATATAAATCATCTTAGCATTGATGTCTTATATCTATCGAAATGTATTCATTGAAAAGTTATATCTTATGAGGTTGAATGCGAGGAGAAACATATCTTAGCATTTGATGTCTTAGATATCTATCGAAATGTATTCATTGAAAAGTTATATCTTATGAGGTTGAATGTGAGGAGAAACATTCTTTTTATATAACATGTTATTTCTCCAATCTCTCTACGATAGGATTTCTTGTTCCCTGCGAACCACAAAAAATAAATCATTCTATGTGAGGGACCTTAGACTCATCACACTCTCTAGTTTCCACTAGAAAAAATAGCAATTTCACTTTGGATCCAACACACCATAGGACCTTTACACCATGGAAATCCACGAGAATTCCAAAAAAGGATTTGTAGAATCCCAAATTCCAATTTGTTATTATCAATATGGTCTCTATCTTTAATAATAGATTTTTTATTTATAATAATTTCCCACTTCCCTTTCAATCTAGCTTCCTTTACCTTTTGAACTTCTTTTCTTAACTCAACTTTGTTTGTTGGAATGAGGTCTTCATTTATAAATATTTTTAAACCCTTTTATATTTGGAGATTAATAGGTCTTCCATATTTATGGTCATTACAACTTACCTTAACATGGATCAAGTTATCTTTATGTTAGATTATTTTTCCCAACCTCATTGCTTCTAGGAGATAAGTTTTTTGAATTTGTTAATTATTTTTAATTTCATCTTTAATATTTCTAGTGTTTCCTCATCTTTATGCTCTTGTACACCAACAATTATGATATTCAAAGCTCTTTTTTATGCTTATGATTCAACTTAATAAACTTATACTTTTCCTCTTTAATGGATTTGATATCCAATTTATTTTTTGTATTACTTAGTGCCAAATTATTATTTATTTTTTCTTCAAACTCTTTAATCTGATCAATCAATTTTCAATTTTTTCCACCTCTCCTTCTTGGATCGATTTTTTTATGTTTTCCCTTTTTTTTTTGTAATCTAGCCTCCATTTTGTTCTCCTTTTTTCTCATGATTTTATATAATAATAAAGACTATATATAGTGACTTTGTTGGGCCTACCCTTGCTAGGTTGAGGTTTTGGCATATGTGGTGAAGTGCTCATTTTTGAAATAAAAAGAACATAAATGAGAAAAGAAGAATATGCACGCATATATGAAATACAAAGTATAACCATAACCTTGCACAAAGTTGAAGAATTAAAAGCAATACAACAACCACCATAGAAAGAAAATAAATGTAAATATTTACTACAAATAACTATAGATATTCACCACTGATCACTTCAAATATATCACCTCAAAATCATGTTTCTGTTACTACATAACTTGCAAGTCAATAACATTGTAGTGTTACACATAATTTTGTCACTGATGACAAACAATGTCATTTATGTCAAAGGGGATGCCTAATGAAGCAACAATGTCATTCATAAATCAAAGGAAGTGGTAGGATGCTCTAATCTATTGCATGCCCTCAATTTTGTCATTAATGACAAACAATGTCATTTATCTCATTTATGTCAAACGGGATGCCTAAGGAAGCAACAATGTCATTCATAAATCAAAGGAAGTGGTATGATGCCCTAATCTATTGCATGCCCTCATCAAGTGAAGTAAAAGAGGTTTTAATTTTATTGAGTTTTTGTCAAATTCATGATGTCCTAATGAGACTATGGATGGACTTATTGATAGTGTTATGTAAGACCTTTGCAACAATATATCACTCTTGCAGAAACACCTCCTAAATGAGAAGTTATGATTGTTTGAAGTTGGTAGTTATAATGAGGACCAAAAACACAAAATTTATTGAACACCACCAAATTTATTAAACAATGAACATCTTTTGGGTGGATCTATGGTTATGTGATGAAATTTATGACAAATGTCTCATAAACATGCATACCACATAACCCATTAAAGATCAAGCATCTTCTATTGGATGTGGTCATTAAAATTCTCATGAAAAACCGATGATGTATCAACTTTCCCGAGGTTTAATGTAGGTCGCCCCTCCACATTGACCTAGTCTCATAGTGACACATGGACCGTTAATTTTGATGCCATGTGGTCTCCCTTGCACATTCAATTCTAATGTGGTAGACATGAAAAGGATGATGACAGTGACACGTGGTGGGTTATGCTTGAATTAAGATAATGACATGGTAGTAAGTGATGACATGGATTTTTCTGATGATGTGGCAGCATAAGTACCGCAAAGCCTAATGACATGGAAATATTATGACACATGAAAATTTGTGGTTGGGTGCGGTGATGAAAATGCGGTATCATGACATGTGGCGACTGCCTACAAGTTGAGAGGAGATGACCTTGAAGTAAAGATAAAGTGGCAATGACATGGCTTGACACATCATGATGATAACATTAACAAGTTGACATGGCACCACTAGGGACCATATGTCAAGTACAATTGATGATTTTTTATTTTTCAAATAGTCACAAATGCATGACACATGGCACCAGTCATGGATCACCACATGGTATGATGACATCATGTTGACATCACCATATTGATGGTCATGGACCCCTAAGGACATGGTCTCATGGCATGGTCAAATTTTAAAAGGGATAAGCTCTAGTGTCTTTGGTTCATGACCAATGTCACATGATTGATAGTTATGGTCATATGGTTTTAAACTCTGGGATTATAGGTGTGAACAAAGGTTAAGAGGGTCATATGGTTAAGTCTCCAATCAACTCCAATGCCAGCCCCTATGTGTCCAGGTCCACATAGTTGTGTATATATAGAGATGATCATGATTCCAATAAACATAAATTCAAACAAAAAATGAAGTTTGAGTTCTAATGTTGGCTTGGATGGTTTAGTGTTCTATGGTTTCTGTGGTAGTTTTTAATTTCTTCATGAGTTCATTTCATTGTCATTAAAATGTGATGACGAGCAATGACGTTTGATTTGTATGCAACATGTCTCCATGATTGGCATAGTTCCTTTAAACACGTTGATCTTGGAAGGATTCATTATCAGTTGTAAACTTTGATAAGTTATGTTAATCCACAACCTTATTTTGTCAATAGTTACAAAGTTGAACTTGGGAAAAGTGACGTGGAAGTTGGATATGTTGATTGGTCTTGGGATTAGATTATGCACCCCTCCATTCCGAGTATGGTCATTTATGAATATAATTAATTTATATGGATGATACTTTAGGAAATGATGAGAAATTCAATTGGTCTTAGACTTGTATTGTGTAGTCGAGGTTGCAAGTTTGAATTTGATAGCTCATGAGGTCAAAAATTTTATTTTTATTTTTATCTACAAATTTACATTCTCTCAAATAGTTAAGAGGTCAAAAGAGTACATTTTGTAGAAATATTGTCATCAAAAAATTATTTTGTATAGCATGACCTGAAAGGGCCATTTTTGTCAAACATTTAAGTTTTTATATGGTTTTCTATGGTTTTTGTGGTCATGTTGAAGCCAAATTGAATTTTGAAAAAGGGAAGATGGGAAAATTTTTGTTGTGATCAATTCAAGGGTTATGAAGATTAATTTTTGATGTCATGAAGCCACATTATGTGCTTTAGAATTCTTCAAGGGTTTATGAATAGGTTGCAAGTTTATGAGCAAGTGTTATAGACATGGCCGAAACAGGCTCTAGGAAAGATGATGTGTGACCAGATTAATGATCAAGTTGTTACAAGCTGATGTGTAGTCCATGACAATGTTGAAATGAGTATGTTTATGGCAAGAAAATGATTTTAATGATTGTGGACCTAATCTGAAAATTTTGAAACATGGTCCACTGGTTTGTGAAGGAAGTAAGTGCCTCTATCAGAGGTTAGTTCCTTAGTCAGGTTATTACCTACATCATTAGAGGTTGGTGCCTAAATTGGGTTGTTGCCTACGTAATTAGAGGTTTGTGCCTAAATGAAGTTGTTGCCTACAACAAGTTGGTGCTTGCATCATTTTGAGTTTAGTGCATTAATCAAGTTGTGGCCTAAAGCAAGTCAATGCTTGCATTTTTAGGTAATGGATGCCTCCTTATGGTTGGTTCTAGTAAACATTGTAAATTGAAGATTGAAGATAAAATGATTTGAGGTTTTCTCCCGTAAGGGTTTCCATGTAAAATTTGGTCTTCCCATGTGTTTATATGATAATTTTTACTTGATGCGCTATTTTATTTACTATTATGATGCATGCTGCTACTATATATTCGGTTATTGGTGAAATGGTTTTGAATTTTTGAATTGGTTGTTGCACTAATTCACCTACCCCCCCCCATTCGGTTATTGGTGAAATGGTTTTGAATTTTTGAATTGGTTGTTGCACTAATTCACCTACCCGCCCCGCCTGGTGAAATGGTTTTGAATTTTTGAATTGGTTGTTGCACTAATTCACCTACCCGCCCCGCCCCACCCCCCCTCGTCTTAGTGTAATATTTAGTCTAACAATTGGTATTAGAGCTATTGAGAAATCAATGCAAGTAGATTATGGTTTGAATCCTCTTTATTCAAAATTACTTGTGAGTTATGTTGGCTTCTTTTACTTCTTTATTCTCTTATCTTTCATCAAGAAATTACCATATTAGGTGTGTATGAAGATCAAAAAAAAACACAAGACACAAGATGTAGGCACTATGCTAGGGCAAAGCCCCCCTCGAGGGAAAATCCAGTCAAAAATTCTCTTCCTTCAATAGTATTATTTGAGACTCTTCAACCTAGACAAATACCAAACCTTCCCTCCACACCAAGTCAGCCTTCCATATCTCCGACCCCTTTGCAACAACATTTCTACCCTAGCAACATCGATTATGCAGCAACTTATGACATTAGGAAACAACTGGCAGCAACAACACTTGGAAGACTTCGATCTCCCAAAATAGGGCACGAAACAAAGAGAGAGTAGCTCCAAAACTTTGACTTCTTCCTCATCCTTAGACTTGACCCAACTCTCACTTCCTTTAGAATCTTTTGACTCACTTCACACTTCTTAAGCTTTCTTAGAGATATCGAACTTGCTTGAGATGAGATGCTCCAAATGAATTCGATCTCCTTGTATTTATAGGCTCCAAGTGAGGTTGAATTGGTGTCCTTAGGCTGACTTAATTTCCTTTAGGTCGACTTGGTGTGGAGGTTACATAAATTACATTTGACTCAATAATAAACCTTTTTACATGATTGAAAATCCCAAGAAGGGTCTCTTTAAATGTACAACGACTCTATTGACTCAATATTAATCCTAGGAGTCCACAATGGGAACTTTGACTAATATACTGATGACCCAAGCATGAAACCCATGCTTTAAAAAGTCATTGATACAATAATAAAAAATTATTTTATTTATTCGTTTGACAAGTACATTTTGTGATGATTCAAATACATTAATGAAGACCAAACCTAGTTACATTTCCCAACACTCCCTCTTAGCTAGGGAGGTATCAAAAGTATACAAATACAATGGAAGATCTCAAACTATATGAACAATGAAGAGTTTAGGCACCATAATGTCATGGACTAGATTCCTGACTAGGGCAATCTATCCATCAGTCTCTCAACAGTTTAGGCACCACAATGCCACAAACTATATTCCTGACTAGGGAAATCTATCCAAGTGGGAATAAGGTGGACTCAAGCTTTCAGCTTCTCTAGGTACCATTAGTCTTACTTTCTATCCACCAACCCAGGGACCTAGGTGCATATCCATGGTCAGAGCTCTACGAACCACGTCACCCCCCCTACTTTGGGACCTAGAATTCAACACAAGTTGTTGGTGAGTGTTGGCGAGATGTCCTCCTAAACAATGCTTCACTCACAAAGCCTCAACAAATCTCTTCCAATCTCTTATCATCAATACAATCAGTAATATTTACTAAACCAAGCATGCTTCTTAGATATTCAAACTTCTTATTAGGAAAAGACTTAATTAGTATGTTTGCTACATGTTCATCTGTTGAGACATACTCTAACTTCACAATTCCATACTACACCAAGTTCCTAATAAAATGGAACTAATTATCAATATGCTTCGTTCTAGCATGTAACACAGGATGTTTAGACATCTTGATACAACTTTGATTGTCACAATTAATCACAATAGGGCCTAGAGACTTCTCGAACAAATATGTTAGAAGCTTCCTTAACCAAAAAACCTTCTTCCCGACTTCCCATGCAACTACATATTCTGCTTTAGCCCTACTTAAAGAAACGAGATCTTACTTCCTACTCATCCATGAGATCATAGAAGCTCCAAACTAAAACATCCTCTGGTAGTGCTCCTTCCATTGGTCTCACTACCACCCTAATTGGAATATGTATAACCAATTAGCTTGACTTCCTTACTATCATACTTTAGGCAGTGATGTATAGTGCCACGAAGATACCTCAATATGTGTTTGGCAACTATCCAGTGATCATAACTAAAATTGACTAAGAATGTTTACTGCAAATCATATATCTAGCCTAGTATTTACTAGATACATTAGGTAACCCACCAATTGATGATAGGAGGTAGGATCCAACAGACTAGAGTCAGATCCCCTCAACTTCTTGAGATTGGTTATCATAGGAGTAGTCATCGGCTTGGAATCCATCATCCCGAATTTCTGCAACAAATTTATAATGTACTTTCCTTACCCAAAATAAATCTCCCCAGGTCTCTTCCATACTTCTAGACCCAGGTAATAGTGCATCAGTCCTAGATCCTTTATTTCAAATTCAATTGCCAACATCTTCTTACATTATTGAATTCTTCACTCCACACCTGTAATGAATAGATCATCCACATTTAGTAGAATAGTGATGTGATCATGATTCACAACCTTGATGTAGATATTTGGATCAATAAAAATATTTATGAACCCATTTCTAAGTAGATATGCATCCATTCTTGCATACCATTCCCTAGGTATTTGCTTCAAACTATATAGGACCTTCTTGAGACTACAAACATGAGAGTCCTTGTTATTAAATTCAAAGCATTCGGGTTGTTTGATATCAGTGGTCCCATTTAGAAATGTAGTCTTCACATCCATTTGATGGATATTCCAACCCATTGTAGCAACCAATGAAACCAAAGAGCTAATGGTAGTGTACCTTGTTGTGGGTGCAAAGGTTTCTACATAATCAATGCCTTCTTTTTTAGAGAAACCCCTTGCAACAAATATTTCTTTGTACTTGTCTATACTTCCATGAACAACATATTTGATCTTATGGATCCATTTGGAGGTGACAACTGATTTTTCACTAGGTCTAGGAACGATTTCCCACGCCCGATTCTTCATAATGGATTGATATTCTTCTTGCACCGCTTTCTTCCAAACCTCTTGATGAACATCTTCTTTGAATGTAGATGGTTCAACTTCAATTAAATTCGTCATTTATGCAGCATAACAAGAATATATCTTTGGTCTTTTACTTTCCCTAAAGGTTCCTTTCGTAGCTTCATGTCCTTCAACAACTTCTAATGTAGCTTTTAACCAATTTGGCATTTTCCTTGTGGTTGGGATGACCATAGATTGAATAGGATCACTTGGTCCTTCTTCTTCTTCTTGATTTGTAGTAGGGTTTTCATGATGATCTTCTTCTTCTTCAAATATTGGAACTTCTTCATCATCAGAATCAATATGAATATGCTTTGATTTCTTGTAGGATTTATTTTCATCGAATAAGACATCCCTTCTTACTTCGATATGTCTTCCTTCCTTAATGTAGATTCTATATGCTTTTGACGAGAGATTATATCCAACAACTATTCCCTTGATACTTGTAGAATCCAACTTCCTTCACTTGTCCTTTGGAACATGGATGTATGTTGGACTTCCAAAGATTAGGAGGTGACTCACACTTGGTTTCTTTCTTGTGAAAACTTCTACGGTTGTTACATTATTAATACTTCTATGAGGACTTCTATTTTGAGTGTACACAACTATCATTACTGCTTCTCCCCATAAGAATTTTGGTAGGTCTTGATCAAGGAGCATTATTTGAATGCCTTCTTCAGTTGACCTATTCTTTCTTTCAACCTCTCCATTTTGTTTGAGATAATAGCGAACAATGAGCTCCCTCTTAATTCCTTATTCCTTACAATACGAAATCAATTCCTTAAAAGTATATTCCCCACCATTGTCAGACCTTAGATTTTTTATCTTTCTTTCTGTTAGGGTTTCCACTTCAAATCTAAACTCCTTCAGCTTTTCAAATACTTCATTTTTTATTTTGACAAGGTAGAGCTATCTCTTTCTAGAATGGTCACCAATGAATGTTACATAGTAGAGATGACCTCCAAGTGATTTTTCAGACATGGGCCCACACACATAAGAATGAATGAGGTATAATATCTCTTTAGACCTAGTTTCACTATTCGGAAATGGCTTTCTAGTATGCTTTCCCAAAGAGCATCCCTTGCACACATCTTCATGATCTAACTTCATATTGGGGATGCCATGAACCAATTGACTAAGAGTAGGGATGACCTTATAATGAAGATGACCATACCTTCTATTCCATAGCTCAATGGTATTGATCTCCATATGAACCAAAGATTGAGGAGGTGGTGTGATAACTCTATAAGGCTTCCTTCATGAACTCCAATAATCATAGCTTTTTCAATGCTAGAGTATTTTCCCCAAACCAATACTTTTCCATCAACAAAAGAAACTTTGTCCCCTTTATCTTCTAAACAATAAATACAAAGAAAATCCTTTTTTAAACCTAGAACATATAGAATGTTGTTGAGGTGTAGCTTCGATCCATTTTCTAGCTTCAAAGATGTTGATCCCAGGCCTCTAACAACATAGATTTTGTTGTCACCCAATTCCACTGCATGATAATATTACTCCTTTGATAGTGTATGAAGTTGTTTTCTTTCTCCTGCCATGTCTTGATGCTCCAATATCAATGATCCATGCAATGATCCATGCATTGTCCTCAATAAGAGAACTTGTAAGAGAAACCAAGAACCCTTGACTTTTGATCTTGTTGAATAAGTGGTAGATGACCTTCTTGATCCAACTTCTAGAAATATTGATACCCATTATTATGTAGTTCCATTATTATGTAGTTCATCAAAGAGGGAGAATCCGTGTTCATTCCTGTTGATCCAACAAAGTGATCTTCAACCTTTCCTGACCCTAGCTTTGAAACCATGTTGAGAAATCAATGCAAGTAGATTAGGATTTGATTCCTCTTTCTTGATAATTACTTGTGAGTTATGTTGGTTTCTTTTACTTTATTATCTTATATTTCATCAATCAATTACCATATTATGTGTGTATGAAGATCACAAAAAAACACAAGGCACAAGACGTAGGCACTATGCCGACGAAAAACCCCCCTTAAGGGGAAAAGCCAGTCAAAAATTATTTTCTTTCAATAGTATTCCTTGAGACTCTTCAACCTAGACAAAGACCAAAACTTCCATCCACACCAAGTCAGCCTTCCAGATCTTCGATCCCTTTGCAACAACACTTCTAACCTATCAACTTTGAGTATGCAACAACTTATGACATCAGGAAACAATCGACAGCAGCAACACTGGGAAGACTTTGATCTCCCAAACTAGGGCACAAAATAGAGAGAGAGTAGCTCCAAAACTTAGATTTCTTCATTATCCTTAGACTTGACCCAACTCACACTTCCTTTAGACTTCTTTGACCCACTTCGCACTTCTCCATCTTCCTTAGAGATATTGAACTTGCTTGAGATGAGATGCTCCAAATGAATTCGATCTCCTATCTCCTTGTTTTTATAGCCTCTATGTGAGGTCTAACTGGTGCCCTTAGGTCGACTTGGTGTGGGGGTTACATAAATTACATTTGACTCAATAATAAACCTTTTTACATGATCGAAAAGCCCAAGAATGGTCTCTTTAAATGTACAATGACTCTATTGACTCAATATTAATCCTAGGAGTCCACAATGGAGACTTTAACTAATATAATGATGACCCAAGCATGAAACCCATGCTTTAATAAGTCATTGATACAATAATAAAAAAATATTTTCTTTATTCTTTTGACAAGTACATTTTATGATGACTCAAGTACGTTAATGAAGACCAAACCTAGAGCAAGGTTCCTTTCGGAGAACTTAACTATTGGAAGTTAGATCATGGCCAATAAAGGTAAGAGTGAAAAGAAGAAGTCTCAAAAGAGGAAGGACTGAAATTATGTGATAAATACATCATATCCCAAAGAAGACATCTTCTTCATGATCATGGATGTTGAAAATAGTTAGAAAGAGGAATCGGGTATTGCATATTGTTTCAATTGTTGAAATCAAGGTTATTATACTTCTATTTTTCCATGTCATGTTACAAATAATGAAGATGTTGTTCCTCATCTAGTTGAGGATAACCTTCCAAAGGAAGAAGATGAAAGAAAAATTGAAGAAGAAAAGTTAGAAAGAAAATCAATCACTAGTTTGAAGCTTCAATTAGAAAATGAAAGAAAAGAAGAAGTTGCTTTTATGAATCAGTTAGAAAAGGTAATGTTACAAAAATCTATTCAAAATATTTTCTCTTTCGCTCTAGAATAAATAAGAAGTCTCATAATTCTAAATAAAAATTAGAAGTAGTTAATGAAGAAGTATGAAAACCACAATTAAGAAAACGCAATTGCGGAGGGCCTTCTAGAAGAAGCAACAAGGATAGAAGAAGCAAGCTAAAAGAAAAAGAAGACCAATGTAAAACTATATAAGTTGAGAATGTTGAGAATATCTTCTTGAGAAACAATCAAATGATGAATGAAAGAAAAGGGCAACGAGAATTCTTGGAAATTAGGGACTATGATGTTGCTTCTCTAAATGAAATGCACAATTGGAAGACTGTAAAAGGAATGAGGACACTTTGGTGAATTTCTTAAAAGAAAAGATGCAAGACTCTAAAAAAAAGAATAAGTTGGACACTTAAAGCTTGAGGTGAAAGAAGTAGGAAAGAGAGAAGGGATTTTGACAAGTCATCTTAAGGAAATGTGTGAGGACTGAACAAACTTGAAAAAAAAATTCAGTCAACAAGAAAGAAAATTTGAGGAATAAATCATCTCCATGAAATATAGCTTGAATAAGGAAAAGGAATGGAATAAGTAATAAATATCTGGATGGCTAAGAAAGAAGAAGAATGTGAGGAGCTTGAAGATTTTTTTTCATTGAGGGTTGAAGTTGACAAGCTCAACAAGAAATTGAAGAGCTCGCATGTATTGGATGAAATTCTTAGCTATAAAAGATCGCCATGCAAAAAATAGGTTGAAGTTGACAAGCTCAACAAGAAATTGAAGAGCTCGCATGTATTGGATGAAATTCTTAGCTATAAAAGATCGCCATGCAAAAAATAGGTAAGTTATATAGGTAAGTCTCCATACAATGATGACTAAAGCTCCAAGTCTCCAAGGTTAAATTTGGAAAATTCGAAGACAAAGTTTCCATTCTTCAAAAGCTAACTCATAGTGAAAGTTATAAAAAGATTAGAAGTGTTTCCACTCCATGAAGTTATGCCAATGTTATCAAGATGCCCCATAAAAAATAAGATAGCAATGTAATGAAAGATTCTCAAGTGGGATTATTTTGGGTGGTTGAAAGATTCTCCTACCCACATTCAACTCTTGCAAATAGAATAATAAACTTTATTACAATAGATGAAATAGATATATATATATAAAATGTGAGATATATAAACATGTACCTATCAAAGAAAACCATCATTATTTGGTAATAAGATATAAGATTTATAAAAATAATATATATATATATATATATATATATATATATATATATATAATTAATGTAATTGTTATTTGTTTATTTATATGGTAATTTTATAATTATATTAGACAATAATGAAATGGTTAATATAAAAAATGATGTTAATGTTATTTTTTAATAGTGAAATGGTAATATGAATTTAAAGATAAATACAGATTAATATTTTGAAATTCTATTAATTCAGATAAAAAGTAAAACAAAATTGTCTAAACATATCTCATATAAAATCATATTATTAAGTATTATGAATAAAATATTTTTACACTGACAAAATATCAATATCAATATCTGCTTACTACACTTGTTTCAATATCAGGTTACTAAATGGAAACTAGTTCCTTATAATCACCCATTCAACTTGTATCCAAGAGAACCATGAATAAATCCGGTTCACAAATCAATCTTTATCTGGGTTCCAACTCAGAAATTGAAACGTTGGCGTTGGAATTGGATGCTAGAGGAGTGTGCGATGAAGATGATGCAGTAGCTGCAGATGTATGTGACGATCCATGCTGTGAAGAGCCGGGATTATTGGAGGCAGCTACAGAACTCACAAAAGCAGGTTTCGTGGGATCTGGTAACAGCATTGCCCCCGTTGAAAGCATCAAGTTCACTGTAGACATTGATGGACGGAGTAATGGGCTGCCTTGTGTACACAGCAGTGCAACATGGACGCATCTCAAGACTTCTGTCTGATCGCCACAGGTTTCATTTATTACTGGATCAACAATGGCCTCAATATTTCCTCGTGTATATAATCCCCATGTCTGCATGATCAAAATATATCGTGCAATTCAGAAAATATATGTATGGTCACTAAGATCGATCGCTAGTTTATGATGAATTGCACTAAGTAATAGCTGCGGATTATCCATATGCCATGAGTATAGTCATGCCAAAAGAGATCAGAATCGGATCAATAATCTTAAATCTCATATGACTGGCCAAATGATCTCTGGATAACGTGAATACTGCCAATTGGAAATATAATGAAACGTTATCTTACCCATTGTAAAAGGATCTGCATTTCAGGTGGTAAATGCAAATCTATGTTCCTTTTTCCACTGATAAGTTCCAGAAGAAGAATCCCAAAACTATATACATCAGCTTTAGCAGACAGTTGCCCATGCATGGCATACTCTGGTGCCATATACCCTCTGCAAATAACAATTCCACTTTATAAATACCTCTGCCAATCGTTAAAAAAAAGTGTACAAAATCATAGGAAAGATGAGTAGTGCAATGCCATTAATACCAATCGTTTAGTAAGTATGCCTGTATTTTAATTCCACTACGTTTTTTTCTCTTGGTTGAACATATCTTATTTTAGGTAGTTTTATTCAAAATTTAACAAGAATTTGTGGCAATTGCAATTTTGAGTTTTGAGTTATTTAATCTGTGTAATTTGAGTGTTTTAAAAGTTATTTAAGGTGTTGTTTTAGTATTACTTACAAACCTTTTCAAGGTATATTTTTGACAAATTTTGCTTAAATGAAACAATTTATGACATTTTCAAGTTTCTTTTAAAAAAAAATAACCAAAAAAAGTGATTAATAAATAAAATATCAGGAAGATCACCAAACTCCAACTACAAATTAAAATAGTTAAACAGCCTTTCTGAAACCAAAATTATAATCCTAAAATACTAAAACATAAAATGGCTAGACAGCGTTTCTGAAACAAAAACAGTATAATACTAAAATGTAGTTAATGTAACCGAGTGATGCATGGTTAGAAGTTTCACCGAGTTCCAGCAATTCCTGTGCCCACAGAAGTTTCATCTTCCTCAAAGAGTCTTGCCAATCCGAAATCTGCTATCTTGGGATTCAAGTTTTTGTCCAACAAAATGTTGCTGGCTTTAATATCCCGATGGATAATCCGGAGATGAGAATCCTCGTGCAAGTAGAGAAGCCCTCGAGTTATACCAAGTATGATGTTGCAACGCTTCTGCCAATCCAGTTGCCTGCGTCTATCTGGAACTGTATCGACCATGCAGGAAAATAAATTATCATAACGGACTTAAAGTATGTATAAACATTTCGGGAATGATTTCCATTACCTACACAAATGTTCCATTTTGTCTACAATAAAATAAACCATACTTACTGAACAGAATTTTATCAAGGCTGTTATTGGGCAAATACTCATAAACCAACAACCTTTCTGATCCCGCTTCGCAACAGCCAAGTAATTTCACCAGATTTCGATGTTGAACTTTTGCTACCAGCTTAACTTCATTCAAAAATTCCTTCTTGCCTTGCCTAGACTCTAAGGAAAGCTTCTTCACCGCTATCTCTTTACCCTCTGGAGTAGTTCCCTGAGAAATTGAAAGAAAACGGTTATGAAGATTTTGTGAATTATCCATCTGCACTTACACAGATGCCGGCTACCATATTGTAAGACATTTTAAAACCCTCCAAAACAGAATGGACCACGTTTTCGTAAAGTATGTCACCTTGTATACAGCACCAAATCCTCCCTCCCCAAGCTTGTTATTATCATGAAAATTTTCTGTTGCAGCTATCAATGTTTCCATTTCAAACACTGTGAAACCTCTGGACAGGCTGGGAATCCTTGCTAGGACAAGCCCCTCGCTGGCCTGTTGCTGATTTTCTCTGGTTCCTGAGTCGTCCTGGCCCTCATAGTATCCTACAAAAATGAAACTTTACTACTATATCCAAAAAATAACAAAAACGTGATGATTTAATTCAATGAACTCTATTTGTAGGAAAGCTGATAATAATAGAAAAACGAATCTCTGAAATACCTCCATGGTGACTTCCAAATAAGGCATATTTGAATTTTTGTCGAATTCGAAAGAGGAAAATGATTAATAGCAGAAGAAAGCCGCCAATAACTCCAAAAATTATGGGTATTTTGTTTGAAGACTTTTCTGGTGGTGATGCAGGCGGAACATTGATTTGTGGTGCTGGTGAAGGCGAAGGCGAAGGATTAAAGAAAATATTTGCATCATATTGAATAATGCAACTTCTAGCCAAACCCCTAGCTCCAAGTCTTCCAGTATTAGATTTGAACAATTGATCAATTTTTGTTGAGAGACATGTCTTGCAGTCGGCAAGGGATATATCTCCCCAGCACTGGGCCATACCATAGATCGTGTGAAACTGCCCGGAGTCTACAATTGATCCGGAGGCATACCGATTCGTTGCAGATCCAGATGTAATCTTCGATGACAAATCAGACAAAAGCTGCCGAGCAGCGTCGGTATAGGCAGCAAGGTCGGCGGAGGCGTTAAACTCATTGTAATTATTATCTCCAAAAGTATCCATATGTCCAGTGAAGTTATAGTTTCCATTATAACGTAAGAAGCAGAACTTGGACCAAACATTACAACCAACGTAATTCCCACAATAATGCAGAACATCGATCTTTGCTTGACGCGAACAATTGTAGCATTCTTCCACTGTTGCGTCTCCCCTGCATTGGAGGAGGGCATATATTTTGTTAGGAGTTTGGCCATAAACAGAGGTGTTAAACCTGCCTTGGGATATGTCGACATGCAGATAGTTCAAGGTTGTATTGACGTTGCTCACAAACGTGCTGTCGTTTGTATATTTGGTGGTCAAGTTGCAGTAAGGAGTAGGCCACCACTCATCTTGTAAGCTGCTGCATCTGCGTGTATTAACGGAAAAGATAACAAGACATATAAGCATGAAAGACCAGGAATGCTTTCCATTGAAGTTGATCATCTTTTTGTTGGGTGAGCAGAGGAGAGGACTTGTCATGATACTTGGAAAGGCTTATGTATAGTGGGCACCTAAATCTATCATTCCCCATTTAGAATGAATCTACAGGCCGGCTTCCATTAGTAAATCACAAGACCGGAGACTTTGAAGTATTCAGCACGACTAAAGTTGAAAGTGTTGGGAAAATTATATCCCTGGACATTCAATAGGGCGGCTTCCATTTCTAAATGACAAGACCGGAGACTTTGAAGTATCCAGCGCGACTTTAAAACGGCTGAGAAAATTCTATTCCTCGACGTTCTACAGGGGGCTTCCATTACTAAATCGGAAGACTGGACACTTTGAATTATTCAGCACGACTTTAGTTTAAAAAACATTTAGTGGTTATGAAATTTCGTGAAAAAATTACGGTAATTAAGCAACTACTTAACTTCCATATTAGCACTCGTATTGCTCTATGCATTCTATTCTACGAAACTTCACAATGCCTGCAACGTGGTTGAACCAGATTAAAGCGTACTGAATACGCAACTATGAATTTAAATCTATCAAATTTCAGGGGTCAAGACACCGTGGACAACTTGCATAATTTTCAACATGTAAATATCAATTTAATATGCCAAATTATAAGTTGAGTTAAATGTATACCCAATTTTATTGTGAAGCCAGTCACATAATAATGAAAATTTTAACAAAATTTTGATAAAATTTGAGGAAGGTTTTGGAAAATCTAATTATAAGTTTAGTGCTTTAAATATTTTTTATTAAAAATTTCGAATGCCCTAAATATTTTTAATCACACTGTAACCATTTCCAATCTAAAATATAAATCAAATACTCCCAAATTTCTTGATCAACGCCAAATTTACTGTGATTTATCGAGCAATTTAGGTAAAACCCTCCGATACAAAGACGTGCCAAACACGTGGTTCTAACTTCCTTTTTTGGGTTTTTATGCCCCACAATGCACGGAATGGAAGAACCCTCTGGCCATAATCCATAAGTTCACACGGCGACAAAAATGTGAGGGATTCGGGTACGGTGACAAAGATTTCAGTGGTTTTAATTAAATATGTGATATTTGTATATCTTGCTATTTTAATTATATGGATAGATGTGTATCTTTTGGTAGGGGTAATAAAGATTGAATAATGATAACATTTGTATTTGTTTTATATATATATATATATATATATATATATATTTATTTTTAATATAAGATATTAAATTTATATAAAAATTATTAGTTAATATATAATATTAAAATTAAAAAAAAAAAAAATTATATTACTTAATATTATGTATTTTGGATTTTTTTATAAAAAAATTGATCAAATTTGTTTGATTAAATGTTTATTTTTTGTTATTTAGAATTTTTTTTAACTTATACTCTAAAAAAATTTGAAACAGCTAGATTGTGGAGAGTTTGTCATTACAGCCAATTAATTTGATTAAATATCTCTGTTATCACTCTGATATTTCTTTTGAAGATGAAGAAAGAAAAACCAAAGGTAACCACAAACCACTTTTGGAGATCAGGACCTAGAACCACAAACCACTTTTGGAGATCAGGACCTAGCCTTCCTGTTACTCAGAGAGGGCTCTCTCTTTATAATTTAACTTTGTTTTAGTTAAGATGATTTTAGGCGAGTTATTGCTTGCACATGGGTTTTGTTTTGAAAATTTGGCGGTGGATCACTTTACTTAGATGAGCAGAGGTTTGGCTTCTACCATTGGGCTATGGAGTCGGATGTCTCACAAACAAGATTGGATTCAACTCTAAAAACAGTGTCTACAAGGCAAGATAGATAAGTTACTGAAGATCTCAAAGGCTAAATGATGAATGGCTTCAAATGAAATCTAGGGAGCAATTAAGGGTTCCCTAGGCTGGATTTTGGAAAGAATGAAAGAAGTCAACCGTGATGGGAGAGCAATTAAGGGTTCTCAAATCCGGATATTAAAGGAAAACATGTAAATGACTAATTGTGCAAAACAAAGTGTACTTAAACAAATTCTGAGTGATATTTCCAATTAATTCATTTAGAATTTAGAACACATTTAAGATTATGAAAACACATAAGAAAGGTAACAAAAACACACAAAGAAAATACTTCACTGCAAATGGCTCATCTCATGAGTCCTATAGTGAAATGATTTTATTACTTGCTCCAGTCTGTTGACTTGAAAATGGTACAATCACCCTTAGGTTCAAGATCAAAATAATTCTACAAATGTAAAATAATCCACCTTAACACTTCGAATTTTGAAGTATTTATACAAAAGGAGTTACAAAATATCTCAAACTGTATTCAGAACTAATCTAAGAAAAAAGAAATATCTTATTGCAAGAAGATAGAGACAACTATTGAACTGTTTCATGTTGTCCCTTTTATTTTGATTTTGTTCGTTGTAGACTTTGATATTTAGCCCTTTATTGTGCTAGGTTGTTTGGCTTTCACGCTGGATGCTCTGTTTTACTTTAACCTTTCACCTGATACTCTTTCATCTAATACACTTTAATCCTGCTGACCTATCAATATCCTTTTACCCTGCTATTTCACTTTTTGCCAGAGATTTATAATTCATTGTCCTTTACTACAGTAGAACATTGAGTTTTTCCCATCTTTCTTCATCTGGTAATTGGATATTGATCATTTTTATGTATATCTCATCTGCCTTTGTATATTTGCCAAAAGTGGGATTATTAATAAACAAGTGTTTTACCTCATGCTAGAGGTAAAACAAGTTTTCAAAAGTTTGGTACAAGACTTTTCCTATTGGCATGCCCTTTATAGATGAAGTGATCACCTGTTCTTTGGCCACTTGCTTGATCTTCTTGTTGTAATCTTCATGTGTCATTAATTTGTCATTTATAACTAATGGATTAGATAATCCTTTTTCCTTCAACAAATCAAACTTAGCCATGAACCTGTCAATGGATAGCTGCATGTTCCGACACTTATCTTCTAAATTTAACATCAAATTCCTCTTGGTGAAAACTTTTCTGACTTCTAAAATGGTGCCTGTCCTATCAGGTATCTCAAGCTCTTGCAGTTCTTATTTATTCTTGGAGTTAAGGAAGTGGATGATTCTTGTTGCTTCCTTTGGCATATCTCCAACTTCTGTTTTGACCCTTTCAATGGCTTCTGTTGTCTGCTTAATCAGATCAATCTGCTAAAAAATGACCTGGATATATGGCCAAATATCATTGACAGAGTCAATGATAATGACCCACAATTTCTCTTTAGCTTTTCCTATTGGTTCAATCAAGGTTAGTTCTTTTTCTAGGCTCTTTATCCTCTCATTCATCCTTGCAACCTTTTTTTGTTCTTCCTTATGCATGATCTGGGCAAGTTTGCAATCTATCTCAACGATGCTGACTTTCTCTTTCAATTTGTTCATCTGATTGGTATGAATGGACATTTCTTCCATTGCTTTGACCAACCTGTTCGCTTCTTCACTTGTGGAGGTTGTTGTTGTTGATGTAGTCGAAGTTGATGTTAGCAATGCAGTGGCCATTGGACTAGTGGGAGCTAATGATGCTTCCAGAGTGGAAGGTATAGCTGTGGTCACTGTTGGAATGACACTTAGAGGAGCACTATCAATACTAGCTTGTTTGAGCTGAATCAAGCTATCTAGTTCCTTTTCCATCTCCTCCAATTGGTAATTAAGTTGCAGCACCAAGTCTATCATCTCTTCATGATTTGTCTGGCTTGCTAGGACTTCCTTTGTTTGTGGGTGTTGTCACTGAAGCAGCTTGAGTTGTTTCTTGAGGGCTGCAACATCCTCATTCTTCTTCTTGATTAACTGTTCAGCAGCCTTGATGTCCTTTGGGTCATGGCCCATTTCAATAACCAGGTCCTCCAAGGACTTTATCCTGGTGTCTTCGGCGCTGGAGGAGGACTTTTCCAGTTTTTACTGGGTTTTCATATTGTCTAATGAATCTTTCAGTTTGAATGCTGCCATGGCCTTTGCTGTGAGGGTGGAGTAGATCATTTCTCTAGCCTGCTTGTGAAATTCGATCTAATCAATGGGATGAACATCCCTGGCCAAGACCTCAAAATTGGTCTTCTTGTAGTCTGCTAAGGTTTTGGGCTGTTGTATAATGGGTTGTAGGAATGACACCTGTATTTTTCCTTCTTTGATCTCAAAGGTTGACATCAATTTGTTCTGGTTTGGTGGTGTCATCTTTAGGTATTTGGCATATGTGCCTGCCTTCAGTTTTTCGTTCCTCATTTTTGCTTCCTTAAATATTTCTTTGATTTATGTTTCCTTGTCAGCTGGCCTGACAAAGGAAGACACCTCCACACTCTCTGTCTCTATATGATCTGTGTGTTGGAAGCAGATGGCTGATGTGTTTCTGCTAATGCAGCTGTCTCTGTTGTCTATTTACTGCTCTGCCCCATTGCCTCAGTGTCAATGATTTGTTCTGATGCAACATTTTCCTCATTTTCAAACACAAGATTCAATTTGGACCTTTTGTTTAGCTTGAACTGTTCATTAGTGGTCTCCATGGTAGAACTTGATGCTTCCTCCTGTTTCTTTTAGGATTCTTCTCCTCATTGAGAGGGGTCTGAATGACAGGAGGGATTTTCATTGGCTCTCCCAACTCCGGAACTTGTAGGAAAGAGCTCTGGTCAAATTGTTTCTCTAAATCAATCATAGTGTTCTCCACATCCACAATTGTGATGTCCATTTCAATCACCGTATTCTCTACCCATTTTGACTGAATAGCACACTGCTCAATGTCAGGTCTTGGGTAGTGGATGTAAGGTCCCAACTTGACCTTTCGTATGAGCTTGTTTATAACCCCATGAGGGTCATAATGCCAAATGAAACTATTCCCGAATTTCATTTCCTGGAGCATCTTATCAACCTCAGGTCCAACCTCTGTGATGTTGTAAACGAATGGGTTGTTATAGACATATTTGGGCACTGCAACCCCAATCACATATGTCCATAAACCAAGGGCTTTTAAGTCCCGAAAAGTGTTGTTTCATAACCTAAAGGAGCAAGGTCAGCTGATTACATCATCTCCCAGAAGTTCTCCATGAAAAACTACTCAGAATTGGTCTAAACTGGATCATCTCACTTGCTCCATGGTCAGGGTGCGATGAATCGCACCTACTACACACGGGAGGTGCAATGCATATTGAAAATTCCTTCTACAGGGTGCGATGAGTGAGAATAAACAAATGGCAGAGACAGTTTGCTAAGTGGATGATCAAGGAATCTTCTAGAAACTTCTCATATGACACTTGCCTCTCAGAATTCGCCCAGGGATGAGTAAGAGATCAATGAAATCTCCAAGTGGAACCAAGAAATAATTGTGGAATGACACTAATGAAAAACCCAGAGCTGACTCACACCTCTGCAAATATCTATATATGGATCCCTCATCTTAGAGATCCAGGGGGTTAGAGGCTGGAATCTTGTATCTTGTAAGGAAGTGCTGTTGGTTTCCTGGTGGAATATCATAGTGTTGGGTGATCTAAGCTTTTTTCGAGGTGAAGAAGAGATTTCATGTTGGAAGGATGACGTTGGGTCAGATCAATGGGTTGTAATCATCTCTTCTAATCTTTACATCAATAAAGTTATTCAAGTTTTCCTCCACATTCTTGTATGTTTGATAATATATATGCATTTGTGTGGTCAATATATATCTGGTCCTATATTGTTTATGATTGTAGATCTCTGTACTTTGAAAGTATTATGCTGCTTTGACTTTACATGTACTCTTTGAAGCGAAACGATTAAGGAAAGAGCGGCAAAGATCTATCAGAGAAGAGGAGGAACGAGTAAGGAACCGAGCGAAATATTGATGTTTGTATTCTTTGCTCCTATCCTGTCTACTTCTCGTAAAGGAAAACGAAAGTAACTTTAATCTATTTGTTATCAAGCGACATCCTTTATCCTTAGGAAGCCATGTTTGCCTCCCTATCGATCGCAATGCACTGAACACAACATTCGGGAAGATTGACTATCGTACCGTAAAAAGTATTCTGGAGTTTTGCGATTGGTTTGGTAATCCCTCCATCTAGATTTCCAGAGTAGTCTCTTTCGTTCCTTTTCAGACTCCTTAAAGGAAAAGGTCCATCTAAGCACTTGTCACTTCAGGCTCATTAAAAATCGAAGGCGACTAGAGTCATCTTTAGATTTTTCTCGACTCTTAAAAATAGAAAAAGCAAGTTGTGTCAAAGCGTCTAAAATTTATTTTAATCAGAATAACGTCATTGTTCCCTCGTTGGTCTTAGATTGAGAAAAATGGAGTCCACCAACCAAGGATTTCCCCTTGAGGGAAATCCTAGTCCTTTCTCCTCTTGGGGAAATGTTGGTGCACCCCATATGGCCACATTGTCCCTCCCAGGACTGACAATTGGCTTGCCAATATGGCTCTTCTCAACCTCTGTCATTCAAACCACTGCGATTCCTAAGCAATCAAGTCAGCAATTGGATGACACAAGAGTTACCCCCCAACCTTTTTCTTCACTTGTTTCTCGCTCCCCTCCTTCCTCTTCGCTTGGTGAAGTTGGTAAAGCTAAAAATCAAGTAACTGAGAAGAAGAAGAAAGGGAAGGAGAAAAAGAAGAAGGAGCCAAAGGCAAAAAGGGGCAACCATGCATCATCTAGCGAAGATCCACACACTGCACCGTCCAAGCCTAAATCTCCATGTGTCATTTGCAAGGGAGACCACTATCATCGAGATTGTCCTTACATCCCTCGGATCTTAAGGGACTGGTCTCCTCGTTTGCACAACTCGGTGTCATCAACCTCTAACGATCATGTTGAGAGTACACCGTCAACTAGTGAAAACGAAGTCTCTGGACAGAAAGGAAAATGTAAATTTCCTTGCAAACTGTGTGAAGGCAATCATGCCATCCACCGTTGTCCCTTCCTAGACGAAGCTAAAAGAGTCTTGGATAACCGTCCTACTTCACCGCTACGGCTTCCTCCTGGGTACAAGAAACTCTTACCGAGTCTATCGCTAGTTGAAAATCCGACTGACACAACTTTGTTGTTGGTCGAAGCATCTATCATTGAATATAAACCCTCTGAATCCATACCAAACGAAAGTCAAAAGGTCAAGACGGCAGTCGACCTGGTCTTGTCTTCGGAAGGTCCATCTTCAGATGATACAATCACGGAAGAGAATGAGAACGACACTGTTCAAATTCTTTTCGTAAACACAGACTCCGATGAACATGGGGGAAATCTACCCGTGCCTTTACCATAAGAAGGAAGTTCGTCAGGGTCATATCCGGTCATTTATTCGGTCCCACCTCCGAGCATCCTAGTCGTTTCCTTCGATTGGAATCTACTAGGCAGACCCCGTTTACTGTCTAATGTACCATTCCGAATCATTGTACAAGCTTACAGAATGGTCATGGTCGGTACCATCATAGATGAAGGGGCTTCTGTGAGTATCCTTTCCTCGACTGCTTGGAAAGTGCTTGGTTCGCCATCGCTTCTACCTGAGATGCGAAATCTAACAGGCTTTGACAAAGGAACCAGTCGACCATTAGGGATCCTTCCAAGTTTGCCTATAACTTTGAGAGGGAAAACCATGTATCTGAACGTAATGGTAGTCCAAGGACCTTTAGATTATAATCTACTCCTTGGGCATGACTATATTTACAGCATGGGAGCCATTGTTTCCTCACTCTTTCGAGTAATGTGTTTTCCGCATGAAGGCTGAGTGGTCCAGCTCATAGACCAACTTTCATTCCCCGACTCACACATAGCTAATAGTCCAATTCCATCCCTAACTGGTCTTTTCATGCAAGGAATGTCTCATCAATCTCCAGTCCATCCACCTGAAGAGCGCGAGTAATTCAGTGGCCATGACTGAAACCTAGGGGGCATGCACCCTGGTCTGCTTCGGCAGGAAAACTTCAAGTATAGGGTAAGTTTCCGCGGAAGATATATGAATAGTTTGATACACCCATCCGTTTAGGAAAATAGGATTAGACCGGAATAAGATATCTCCGTTAGAAGGTAGGCCTTTCTCGATAGAACAAATGTTTTGTCTGCAAATTGAAGGGTAACCTGGAAACTCTACTTCACTATACCCGGGGGCATGCAAACCTTTTTCGCGCGCAAGTAAAAAGCGGCCAACGTAACGCTAACCCCATAGTTTTGTTGACTTCAACTGCTTAAGTTAGGTGATTGGTCGGATTGACTGTTCACCTTTGCAGGGGTCAGATGGCACCGACAAAGTAAAGGAAGAGTTTTCCTACCTAACCTCATTAGTTAATTAACCCCTAGGACAGTAGTTGGTCGTTCCTAGCTTGCATGCGAAAGGGAGCAGAGCAAAGTTTCGAATGGTGCAAGCTCCTTAAAAATTGAACCTATCGGTGAGACATCCTTATTATACGACTGGAACGAGCATTTTTTATGTGAAGTTCAAGCTCGTTAAAAATTAAACCTGAGCAATGAGAAAATGTTCCCCCAGAGTTTAAGCTCATTAAAAAATGAACCAACCTTCGGTAAATAACCATTGCGAATGCATTATCATCAGCTTTTGAGCCCTGGTCGTGTTCTTACCATCACCTCCACTCTGTTTAGCCGATCATACGCCTCCATTTGATTGTTTACCCTTTTGAGGAACAACTACGAAGAGTGATTCTGTTAGCCATCCTTGTGACACTGCCATGATTAGAAAATTCCAAACCTTACCTGGAATCAGCAGCTACCTGAAAATATCACTCATTCCTCAAAAAAGAGTCTCATTTAAGCTCTTTGCATCTAACTCGTAAAATATGAAAAGATTGCCGAGCAGTTGGCCTCTCGAGCTCGTTAAAGCTACCAGGAGTGCTATCTCTCCTCTAGATTTTAATTTTTTTGGACCTGAGGGATTATTACACAAAAAGATTGATCGCTTGTCTTGTTTAGCTTGTTAAAACTATAAAAAATTCATCCCTTTCGTATTATTTTATACTTTTTTGAACTTAAGGGTTTATATGACGAAAAAGGATTACTGGAGTTTCCTTTCCGTCCCTTTTTAGACTCTCTAAAATTGAAAAAGGACCGAGTTGTCTTTGTCATTAAACTCGTTAAAACCAATAGCGACAAACTTGTCCATAGAGACAAGAAACGAGTTTCAACTGTCGCTAGGCTCGTTAAAACATAGCGACGGGTTTGCCCGAAGGGAAAATTATAGAACAAGCATATGTTATCCTCCTCAAGCTTGATAAAAATAAAGAGGTACTGGTCAGAAATGACTGGTGAAAATTGGTAAGAAAACTTTAAGAAACTTTATTGGTAGTGAGTTGCTCTTGAACATGACACTTTCACTCCATCACCATGATTGAGTCGGGTTGGGTTATTCCGTTCGCCGGTCATACTACCATTGGTCCATCGTACCATCCATCTTTGGGGTTAACGCTACGAATCCATTCTAGTGTCGCCGATATGTTCAAGAGAAGTCGACCAGAGAATTCACCAACCCAGCTTGTCTCTCACCCGCTGTAATACCTTAACGCTTCATTCCTTCATGACTGCCACCGTGAACCTTGTATCATCAGATCATTTTCACCTCCGCAAAATCATTTGCTTCGTTCCGTGTCGTAGATGTGGGATTCATTAAGGCCCTCCTACGACAGGTCACTTCTTGTCGACGACAGCTCATTATCCAAGAAGTCAACCTAAGAACAACCCTTTCAATACTTTGAAGCTTGCATGCCTCAATGGTAAGTTTCTCACTTCCGGCGACAGGTTTACATCAATGGCCTTCGACTAAAAGATTTTGCGTGGTGTTCGACGCCAAGTCCCATTTTCACATCACACGAATTGTACTATAGTACCTTGAGGGTCATCATCATTATCGGTGATTCCTCTTGTGCTTGTTAACAACTTACATCATTGGCTGGTAATCAGGCGATGTCTTTCCATGTTCGACTCAAGAACATTTTTCACATGGATCGACGTGTACTTCGGGTGAAGATTGGACGAGTTTGAAGACCCTGGATCTAGTTTCATCCATCCGGGCTATGATATATTCAGGAAAATAAAGACATCAAGTGTACATCATTGCTGCATAGATGATCATCTGAATCAAAGGATGATGGCTCTATCAGAATCATCAGTCTGCCACACAGACGGTTGTCTGTCCTATGTACATGAAAATGAATTTATAAATATGAGCATGGGAATGCCTGCCTCAGCTAGATCATGAAAATGTTATGAATATGATGTATTGTATTGTATCTTATTACAGGTTGCCTTCTAGTTTGAAAAACCTCGGATCCTCATGATAAAGCATTTCACCCGACATCAAAAGATTTTCGACCTCATGCTTTAGGGGGAAAATGTTATAGACATATTTGGGCACTACAACCCCAATCACATATGTCCATAAACCAAGGGCTTCTAAGTCCCTAAAAGTGTTGTTTCATGCCCTAAAGGAGCAAGTTCAGCTGATTACATCATCTCCCAGAAGTTCTCCACAGAAAATTACTCAGAACTAGTCAAAACTAGACCATATAGATTCCTCAGTGCTAAGGGTGTGATGCATACTGGAAAGCCCTTCTATAGGGTGCGATGGGTGAGAGTAGACAAATGGCAGAGACAGTTTGCAAGGTGGATGATCATGGAATCTTCCAGAAACTTCTCCTGTGACACGTGCCTCTCTAAATTCGCCTAGGGATGAGTAAGAGATCATCAATCTCCAAGTGGAATCAAGAACTATCAGAGAGAGGACACCAATCAAAATCCCAAAAGCTGACTCACCCCCCTGCAATCATCTATATATGGATCCCTCATCCCAGAGATCCAGAGGCTGGAATCTTGTATCTTGTAAGGAAGTACTGTTGGTTTCCTAGTGGAATATCATAGTGTTGGGTGATCTAAGCTTTTCATGAGGTGAAGAAGGGCTTTCATGCTAGGAGGATGATGTTGGGTCAGATCAATGGGTTGTAATCCTCTCTTCTAATATTTACATCAATAAAGCTATTCAAGTTTTCCTCCACATTCTTTTATGTATGATAATATATGCATTTGTGTGGTTAATATATATATGGTCATATATTGTTTATGATCGTAGATCTCTGCACTTTGAAGGTATTATGTTGCTTTGACTTTACAGGTACTCTTTGAAGCGAAGTGGTCAAGGAAAGAGTGGCAAAGATATGTCAGAGAGGAGAAGGAACAAGCAAGGAACCAAGCGAAAGATTGAGGCTGGTATTCTTTGCTCCTCTCCTATCTACTTCTCGTAAAGGAAAACAAAAGTAACTTTAATCTGTTTGTTTTTAAGATAGCTACCCATCTTAGTGGGACTAGTATCTCTGCATATACACTAGATTTCCTGATAATAATGTCCTTGTCTACGAACAACTTGATGTCTTCGTGAGTAGGTAAGCCCATCGATGCTTAATCGACTACATTCCCTAGCATGCGCTGAATGGTTTCCTCATCTTTTCTCTCTTAGAAACCATCGTACCTGCACTACTGAGAGGTAGATGAACACCTGTGATACCTAGAGACATGGAAATACTCATAGAAAGAAATCTGTCAGTTGAAAACCAAAATGAACTTAAGAAGTGACTTGCGACATGCCTGGGTGAATGATCATCAAGGTTGCACAATTTCAGCCGGGAGGTCGGTAGACCAACTGCCAAGACTGCACAAGGCACAGTCTGGGTTGTTAGGAGACTTACTAACTACTGGAACTATGCAATGCACAATCTAGTCGGGTAGTTGGCTACTGTGATTGTGCAATGAACAATCCTAGTTGGGAAGGACTGTTGGCCCAAGGGCAGATTTGTGAAAATTTTGTGCGAAGAAGCCACTGACTTCTTGAAGTGTGAAATTTAGTCCAGGAGGCTAGTGTTGGGCTAGAATGCACAAAGATGGAGAGGAAAGTGAGCCTTCCTCCTCCAGATTGCGTAATGCAACCTTGGTGAAGGCAGATACCAAGCCGAGGTTGGCCCAACTCATCGACGGGCAACTGAAAGCAAGTAAGTTGATGAAATGTGTGGCGACATTAAGTGATAGTAGAAGTGATAAACAATGCATGCAAAACATGAATGGAGGATTGAGAAAATAGATCAACATGCATGTGAGTGAGGTCATTTACCATTTGGGCGAACTTCTGTGCAAAATAGTTTCATGCATACAACAATAGTAAGATAGCAACAAAAATTGAAATAGAGCTAGGACAAGCTAGAATATATGTAAATGAAAATAGGTGTTCAAAGAAATCAAGCAAACAATACTCATTTAAGTGAATACACAAAAAGCGACAAAAATATAGTGCAAGGCATGGGAAGCGAGCTTACCCCAAAACAGTTGAGCCAAATATGTCGATTTCTCCTAGATGTGATCTGGGATGTCAGAGCTACAAGGTTGATGTGAAGAATGAGCTCTAGATTGTTCCTCACATGTAACCTCCAACTTCTAAACACAGATCCCTGAAACAAGGAATGCCTTTGCATGCTTCCTTGGGGTAAGTAGCCCATGCATGCAAGTCTGTTTTGCTCAGTCCCAGAGGGAACCGGTCAACTCAGCTCCACATGCAAGTGACTGCTTGACTGCTGGAGAAAAAATGTGCATTCCTGACTATAAGCTGGGCTAACTACCCAAGGGGATTGTGCAATTTGTGGGCCCAATAGCTGACTGCTACCCAGATTTGCGTAAATCCTGGGCTGAACTACCTGTTGATGGGAAAAATTGTGCAATTCCTACTATTAGGGTTAGCTTGCATGATTGCACAATCCTAGAGCCTAGTAGGATGTCAGAGGGAATTGTACAATTCCTATAGGGAAAGGTTGGTTTCCCTCTAGAAATGCACAAATTTCACCAGGAATTTGCTTAGCCTGCAGCTGGACTAAGTCTGGATGAGCAAACTGTGAAGGGAAAAAATCAAACTGTGATCAACAGGTAGCCTTTGAGAAAGAAAGACACTGAAGCTTGAGGACTTGACAAAGCAAGGCAAGCTACTGTGAAGGTTGGTAGGGAGGCTCCAAAATAGGCTAAGGCAAAATTTTGGAAGGTGTCGTAGCTAGAACAACACTTGGTGACACACTGGTAGAACTCCATCTCTCTGAATGGACCTTGTTCGTGAAAACGAGTCTAACACCTCTGGAAGTATTGTTCAATTCTTAACTCATCTTGGCTTCACACTAGCTTGATGTAAGATGTAGCATCTTCTAGACTCTTGGTCGATTGACACATATTCCAAGCCAAGGAAACACAATTGTTTCGATTGGGGTTGATGGGTACATAAGTGCACAAGCAGTATAGTCGTTAGAGTCTAAGTTCCATCTCTGGTGTTGCTCCATTTCTAGCAAGCCTGGACAGTAACCCGGTGCAGTCACATAGGAACACAAGCATGGCTCTGCTACCAGCAAGCTTGTTCAGCACCCCGACAGAGTTACTTAAACCACCTCCCTACTCAGGAAGCCATTCTCTTCTTTCGCCTTATTCATTTTTCATTTTGCATTTTTTTTTTACTTTTCCTTTTTTTTTCATTTTTTATATTTTCACTGTGCATAGCTCTTATTCATTTCAGAGGGGGAGGAGGGATCCCGAATTATTGAGAGCAGAAGAGGTTGTTCTAGAAGAGAAGTAGTCTATTATGTCTATGATGTGTTTGTTAAGGTTTCCCCATCACCTTACTCTACTTGACTGAGTTGACAAGGGTTAACCCAAAAACAATAAACTAGAGAAGGTGGCACTAGCTAGTGTGCAAGCGTTGTGCTTACACCAAGGTTCGCTTCGAAGAGTACGTATTTTCCTTCGATGTATCATGGAATAAGAGTAACAAGTTCATCATATAGAGGTAATATGACAGATAACCAAGTAGCTATAGCTGTACAAACCATCTTGTACTTTACCCAACTCATTTCATGAGTCACACATGGTTTCATGAAAAACTAACCTACGAATGAATGAAATAAACAACAAAGCAAAGCAAGAGTACAATTAAAAGTAAAAGAAAAACAAGTAAGAAAATAAGAAAGCACATAAACAAGAAATCAAATCATGAAAGTAAACAAGCATGCAAGCAAACAACTAAAAGCAAACACTATTCCTACTCTTACACTAACAGTGCATGGGCCTAATCACACGAACTGATACTTCCAATGTAGCCACCAATGCATTAGTAGACCCATGTGGGTGGAGGATTGGTCTGGAAGTAACCCAGTTGTATGGACCAGCATACAAGAAAGATATGATAGTTAAGATAGCCACACTTCATGTTTCAAAGTGCCCATGAGACATAAGTGAGTGCATGCGCATGATTGACAATCCATGGACTTATCATGGTGTTGTGTGACACTACGTGCAACTTTGAAGAAAAGGAACACTTTTGACTGAGACATGCAAGCAAATGAAAGAAACAAAGATAACTTGCATCATGCACAAGTTCTTGTAATGCAAGATTCCTCCAATGCATGAGAAATGGGATCATGTAGTTTGAGTGAAGTTTGATATGTGTGTGAGATGGATCTTTAATGCATACAGATGAGTGATGAGGAGCCTTGGGTGATTGAATAGTTTCATGATCAGAAGTGATACTAACCCCAAGAGAGTGAGGACCTGACATAACCATCAACTTAGGCTGAAGTGCCTTGAAAATCTTGGGGGTCTCAACTTCATCATCAGGAAGATCATCATAAATCAGTGGCTTCAAAAGATCAACTGCAATAGATTCATGATCATGATAAAAAATGGAAGCAAATGAATCATGACTGCCACAATCAAAAAAATCACTGAATTCTTCAACATCTTCATAATAAGATAAATCAAATAGAGGGGTAGATGAAAAGTGAACGAAATTGTCCTCTGTGTTTCTGGAAAAGGCAGATGAAGGATCAAGTGGATCTTCAATGAATAACTTATCCTCTTCGTTATCCAATGATGGACTAGCATCTGATGAGTCCTGAGAGTGATGAATAATGGGTGCATCCGTAGATGAAGACACAGGTACAAAATCATGGATGGCAAGTTCACCAAAGAAGCTAGGAAGGAATGGAGGGGGCTCGGATGGAAGGGAGTCATCATTCATTAAGTGTTGATGTTCAAGCTCCCACTCGTACTCTTCATGAATGATAGGCATGTTTGGTTGTGCAACACCAACTCCATTAGTGGGTTGTCCCTAGTTCACAACAAGTGAAGACTCTAGAATGGACGAACACAAGGCAGCATCATCTGGAGGAACACCTGGGTGAGAAGATGGAGGTAGAAGTAAAGAATGCATATGGGAACTCAAAGGACTAACAACCAACTCTGTGTGAAAATTAGGTGGAGTGATGTTGGGAGGGTGTGAAGAATGAACAGATGTGCGAACATGAACCTCACCATCACTAGGCGATGGTGGAACTATTGAATGAAAGGGAGGCATACAATCCATTGAGACAGTGCCTGCTACCACGTGGGATTTTGCAATTCCATCAACGAAGAAGGTTGAGCGAGGCTTGACGTCAAGCTTTCTCTTGGGATGAGAAGACTTCTTAAGACAGTACTCGAACCGGTCCCAAAGATAAGTGAACTTCATCTGGCTCTTCGAAGCTTGAAACTGTAAGTCACGGAAGTGCTGCCAAAAATCAATAACGGATTCATGTGGAGCCCTCCATTGTTGTAACAGTTTCTAGTCAAGATGGTCTAGATCAAAATGATGGAACATGTCTTCAATAATACCACAGAAGTGCTCACATGAGTGCACAGTGTTAGCTAGTAGGCTAAGCACCCAACGAAATGGGAATTCACAAAGTTTGCATGCAAGCAACAGATCGGCCTGTTCATTAGTAAACTCATATTCCTCATAAACCATGGAAAAGAAGTTACGTAAGTGCTCAGGCCAAGCCACTTTGCCTTCACCATCATACGTGTGAGTGGACAAGAGATTAAAAAGCTTCCCTGAGATGGAGAAATCTTCACGATTCTAAAAACACGTCATGGGAAGAAGAACGCAAGATTCCATGAAAGATATGAAAAGGTTTGAAACTAGATGAGAGGACACTACTTTTCATCAAGCCCTCCTTATAGCGCCAAAAATGTTGATGGTGCTAGAACCAACAACATGTCAAGGGGATATCCCTGGTAAGAAGTCCCAATTAGAACTTAGACCGTTTGGTATAGGAGTCCCAACAGTGGGTCGTAAGTTAATGCCTTGACTACGATGTTGCATAGAGGCAAGTAAGATAACTCTGTCAGTGGCAAGGGTGTGACTGATGCAGTGAGTCAAGGAATGAGTATGAGAGGTTCCAACACTTCAAAGGGAAAGGAAGGTGAAGTTGAGTTCCAAGTTGAAAGGGATGAGTCCCAAATCGGCTAGGAACACACAACACAAAGGACATGCACATCTTCCAGCAGTGTAGTCGACACGGATGTGACATTCCCAACATACAAGGTAAGATAACACGAACAACACTCATGGATCAGTCTCAAACGAGTGCGATAGTTGATATAACAAGGTTCAATGAAAGGTCTGTCTGATGTCCGACAGAGCAATTGACATGGACGGTGACAACATTAACAACATATGCAACACATTAACAACAAGATTCATATAATTGCATGTGAATCAGTTCATACACAAGTATGTAAGTTAAAAAACATATATCATTAAGAAAATAGGAGAAGTCCAACTACAATAACAACATATGCATGAAAATGTTTTGGCTTTTATTATACAAAGAAGTGTAGGTCACAATCATACAATACACCATGTAAACCTACTAGCCCTATTAGTAGAACATTACAACCACATCCACTTGCTCCTCCAAAGAGATGTACTAGCTCCGTGTAGTGGAGAAGCCAAGGCACGTTACAGTACTTTCCAAGCCTTCTTCAAGATAGTTTTAGTAGAAGGTTGTTTGACCAAAAGCCTATACAATGAGTTATGAGGGACTATTTATAGCAAAGGGTGGGGTGACCCTTGACATTCCGCCTTGTGATATTTCAACTACCCTCATGAATCTTCATATATTCTATGACTATTACATCCAACTGTTGACACTCGACTTACACTTGACATGACTCAACATTACAATGCACATGTACTCATGTGAGACAACATGGCTTGAGCAAGCCTTACAAGACATCATTGACACTCAGTCCATTATGGTGATACCAACTCTTTGACATGCTTGCGATGGTGAAGTTGGTGAGATGATGCCAAGCTTGGTCATCCATGATGGTGTGCATGAACCTCATAGCGATATCTTGCTGAAGCAAACTCTTGCTTCTGTTGCAACTGGTGCATTGGTTTGGCCCCTTCATCCAACTGTCCTGCTAACATACACATGGTTTTCTTGGGTACGGTTGAACTGGCAACACATTGATGCATAGTATTTGTGTTGATCTTCAAGTGTGTGTTGGCAGTCATGTGCATCAACTTTCTGAAATACATGTTCAACCCTAGTTGGACTTGATTCTTGTCTTCACCTTGGTGATTGTATTGAATGGGTTGGATCACATTCGTGTACTCAATGGCATGCATGTTGTTTCATCTCTTGCATGCGATCAACAACATTTATCACCATGTTTTGTTTGTGTCAGCTGATGGGATAGATCCTTAACTCCTATTGGCACAGTTTCATCCACGAGTGTATGTTGCGCCCACCGTTGTTCGTATTCCTATTGCAACTCATTGGACTGTCTATGTAGCTTCATGTTCTTTCCTGAGTTGCTACTTCAACACATGAAACAAATTCTTTGTTCCATCTTCTACCTTTGTGTGATCTTCATGTCACATCGTCACTTCATAGCCTAAGTCTCCAAAGTTTCTTTCATTATCAGTGGATCTACTTGATCTTACAACTTTTCTCTACCTCTATGTTGTCAACAACCTTCCTCTTGCATTCGCTACATTTGGTATGTTGCCTTGAACTTCTATTCATGATGTTGCTCAGTGTGATGTTGCTACTTGATATCCTTTTCCATGAACAACTTGATGTCTTCGTAAGTAGGTAAGCCCATGGATGCTTGATCGACTACATCACCAAACGTGCTCTGAATGGTGTCTTCGTCTCTACTCTTTTGGAAACCATTGTACCTGTACTGCTAAGAGGAAAATGAACACCTATGATACCTGGAGACATGGAAACACTCATAGCAAGCAATCTATTAGTCGAAAACCAAAATAAACATGAGAACTGACTTGCAACATACCTGGGTAAATGATCATGAAGGTTGTGTAATTTCGGCTAGGAGGTTGGGAGATTGACTGCCAAGACTGCACAAGGCATAGTCTGAGTAGCTGGGAGACTTAATAATTGTTGGAATGGGATAATGCATAGTCCAGTCGGGCAGTTGGCAACTAGGATTGTGAAATGAGAAATCCCAACTAAGAAGGATCGTTGGCTCAGGGGCAGATTTGTGCAAATTTTGGGCCAAGTAGCCACTGACTTCCAGAAATGTGCAATTTAGTCTAGGAGGCTAATGTTGGGCTAGAATGCACAAATCTGGAGAGGAAGGTGATCCTTCCTTCTCCAAATTACACAATGCAACCTTAGTAAAGGAACAGACTAGGCCAAGGTTGGCCCAACTCACTGACGGGCAACTGAAAGCAAGTAAGTTGATGAAATGCATGGTGATAGTAAGTGATAGTAGAAGTGAAAAACAATGCATCCAAAACATGAACGGAGGATTGAGGAAACAAATCAACATGCATGTGGGTGAGGCCATTCGCTAGTTGGGCAAACGTCCATGCAAAACAGTTTCATGAATGCAAAAGTAGTGATATAGAAACAAAAATTGAAACAGAATGAGGAAAATCTAGAATATATGTAAACGATAGCAAGCGTTCAAATAAATAAAGAAAACAACACCCACACAAGCTAATACACAAAAAGTGACAAAAATGCAATACAAGGCATGGGAAGCGAGCTTACCCCAAAATAGTTGAGTTGAATGTGCCGACTACTCCTAGATGTTATGTGGGATATCAAATCTATAAGGTTGATGTGAAGAATGAGCTCTACAGCATCTGGTTGATGAGTTTTGACAACATGGAGGTTGTGACATGGACGCCACAAATCTAGGGGAAGTGAAACCTGCAGGGAGGTTTCTGAATTGTTCCTTGCATGTAACCTCCAACTGCTAAACATAGATCCCTGAAATAAGGGATGCCTTTACATGTTGCCTTGGGAGAAGCAGCCCATGCATGCAAGTCTATTTTTCTCAATCCCGGAGGGAACCAATCAACTCAGCTACATATGCAAGCAACTGCTTAACTACTGGAGAAAAAAATGTGTATTCTTGACTGTAAGCTGGCTTACTCCCCAAGGGGATTGTGCAATTTCTAGGCCCAGCAGCTGACTGTTGCCCAAATTTGTTCAAATACTGGGCTGAACTACCTTTTGATGGGAAAAATTGTGCAATTCCTGCTGGGAGGGTTGGCTGCCATGATTGCAAAATCTTAGAGCCTAGCAGGCTGTCAGAGGGAATTGCACAATTCCTAGAGGGAAAGTGTTATGTGGATTTTGCATCTACGGATAAACACAATTTCCCTAGTGGGTAGCTACACCTAGAAAAACATAATTAAAGTGCTTAATATTTTTCTATAGAAGATAAATAAGACAAGTGACCTACTTGTTATGCCTCCCATCACTCCTTCTTGAACTTAATCCACTCAACAAGTACCTTCAATCATAAACAGAGGACAAAAACCAATAAAAGAAAGATATCTATCTACTATAAGAAAATGGAATTGAAATAATTTACACATTTAATCATCATACATAAAGACTAGAATATGGAAAAAGATGTAAACAACTTTATTAAGTAGAAGGAAGAGTTACAACCATGAAGTCCGATCTAATGTCACTCCTCCAACTTGGGTTCCAACCAATATCACATCAAAAGCATAGCACTTCGGCAACATAACAATACCTTCTTACAATCTTAAACCTCACACCAATAGTATCTCCATACAAATTCTCAAAGTCCAACCCCTGATCACTTACATGAGTGCTCAATTTATAGGAAAATGGTGGAGGTTTAGTCATAAATGAAGGTATTGAATGGCATTCCAAACTTAGATTTAGTTTCCATGGAGGAAGGGATGAGAGGATAGGAGGTTACTTAACTCATTCCCTATCCAATTTAGAGCTCATAAGAGATGATAAGTGTGGGATTCTTCCAGAGGGCTCCAGAAGATAAGAATATTCCCAGAACCCTATGAGGATTTCACTCAATCTTGCCCAGCATAGGTCAAAGTGGGCCTAAGTGCTCTAAAATGCACCATGACATGGGCCTACCTGCACTGAAGCACACTTACCCCTAACCAAGGCTTCGTTGGTCCCTCAAGGAGGCATTTCTTGAGGGCTTCAGGCCAAGAAACTCTCAGGGAAGGAGGCATTCAAAGTGGTGACTTGTCTAGGGCTTGTAGCAACTAGATTAGGGTTTGATGAGCCCTAATAGTATTGATCTAAATGTTGGGAGTGATGTTCCCAAATGGATCTATAATAGCTTCCCCCTAAAGCATGAAGTCAAAAATGATAATGTTGAGTGATATGTTTTACGATGTGATGAGGAGGTTCCGAAGCGGATGGTGACCCACATCAATTACAATACATAATATCATGATATTTTGATTTTTTTCTAATGAATTGTTGAGGGAAGGCATACCCATTCTCAGCATATAAACTTTCATTACAAGTACATAAATAGTCATCTACATATATAGACCCATGATGGGATGACCATCAGTGTAAAGCCATTATACGGATGATTTGGTACTTTCCTGAAATCACAGCCCAGATGGATGAAACTAGATCTGGGGTTTTCCATCTCATTCAATCATTCACTCAAGTACGAGTCTAACCATGTGAATATGTGATCTGAAGTTGAACATGGGAAGACACTGTCTAATTACCAGCCAATGATGTAAGCAGTTAACAGACGCGAGAGAAATCAACAATAATGATAATGGTCGTCAAGGTACTATAGTACATCCTGCATGGTGTGAATAAATATTTTAATGTTGAACACCATACAAAGTCTTTTGGTCGAACGCTAGTGATATCAACCTATCGCTGTAAGTGAGAAACTTCCTATTGATGTTTGCAAGCCCCAAGGTATTGAAAGGGTGTTTCTAAGTCAACTTCTTGGATAATGTGTTGATTTTGACAAGAAGCGACTTGTCGTAGGTGGGCCTTGATTTATCCCACATCAACAACATGAAACGAATGTAATGATTTTTGGAGATGGAATGTGACTGACAACATAAGGTTTAGGAATGGCAGTCATGAAAATGAAGGTTTATGAGTATTGCAAAGGATGAATTTTGACTAAGTGACTTCTCTTGAACATGTCGGTGACACTGAATGAATTGGCAGCATTGACCCAAAACCAAAGCAATGGATGGTATGATAGACCAAGCTATGATGACCATCAAGCAGATAAACCAACCCATGTATTCATAGTGATGAAGTGAAAGTGTCATGTTCAAGAGCGACCTGTTGCCATAAAGCGGTTTACCCCTTTTCCCATTTTCCCCAGTCATTGCTAACCAATACCTCTTTATTTTTTATCAATCTTGAGGAGGATAACATATGCTTGTTGTATAATTCCACCCTTCGGGTGAATCCATCACTATGTGATGTTTTAATGAATCTAGTGAAGGTGAATCTTGGTCTTGTCATGATGGAAAAGTTTTTCATTATTTGATGTTTTAATGAGTTTAATGGCAATGATAACTTGGTCTTTTTCCTCTTTAGAGAGTTTGAAAAGCGACAAAAATAAAATTCCACAAGTTCTTTTTCGTAGATTTGTCTCCCAAGTCCGAAAAAGTGTAAACGATACGAGAGAAAACCTATTGACCATGTTCGATCAATGTATTACTTTTTTGTAAATAATCTATCTCATTACAGAAAAGGGCTAAACTTATACAGAGTAGATGTTGTTTCTAATCCATTAACGAGCTTAAAAGGACAAGTGTTTGGCAATCTTTTCATATTTCGAGAGTCTGAAAATATGTTAAATAGTACTCTACTTTCAGTGGTGTCTAAGATAGCAATTGGTTCCGAGGATGTTGGAACTTCTCAAAACATGTTGATTTATGTGAAGAGGCTGGCTACTAAGACCACTCATTGCAAATATTCCTCAAAAAGGGTAAAACAACCAAGTAAAAGCGTATGATTGGCCAAGCAGATCGTGACGATGGAAGGAAAAAAAAAACACCAAGGCTCATCTGATAGAAGAGGCTGATAGAATGGCAATCACGAGGGTTAAAATGGAGATGGGTTCATTTTTACACAAGCTTGAACCATAGGGAACTATGCTTGGATTCAGTTTCATGTTTACACAAACTTGAAACGAAAAACTATGCTTGGATTCAATTTCATTTTTACACAAGCTTGAAATGAAAAAATATGTTGGATTCAGTGTCATGTTTACGCAAGCATGAAATGATAAACTATGCTTTGGATTAGTTTACATGCCCCCATCATGATGACTCGATTCTAGGTGCATGCCCCCCAAGCTTCATTGCATTCACCTAAGTACACTACTCGTGGCTGTGAGGTGGATGAATGAAGGTTCATATATGAGATCAAGTGAAAGACTCGACTGGGATTTTACGATATATAATCAAAGACTCAAATTGGAACTTTGGTTCAGGGGACATTATTTCATTTTTTTAATGACCTTGACACAAGACAAGGAACTCTTCTCAGGGACCTGTTTCATTTTTTTTTAATGAGGTTGACACAGTAAAAGAACTATCCTCATATTCCTTGTTTCATTTTTAATGAGCTAGACACAAGACAAGGAACTATGCTCTGGGACCTGTTTCACTTTTTTAATGAGGTTGACACAGTAAAAGAACTATCCTCATATTCCTTGTTTCATTTTTTAACAAGGTGGACACAAGAAAAGGAACTCTCCTCATGGTCATGTTTTGGTTTTTTTTTTTTAATGAGGTTGACACAATAAAATAACAATCCTCATATTCATGTTTCATTTTTTAATGAGGTTGACACAAGACCAGGAACTATCCTCATGGACCTGTTTCATTTTTTTTTTTAATGAGGTTGACACAGGAAAAGAACTATCCTCATATTCCTTGTTTCATTTCTTAACGAGCTTGACACAAGACAAAGAACTATGCTCTGGGACCTGTTTCATTTTTTTAATGAGGTTGACACAGTAAAAGAACCATCCTCATATTCCTTGTTTCATTTTTTAAAAAGGTTGAAACAAGACAAGGAACTCTCCTCATGGACCTATTTCATTTTTTTTTTTAACGAGGTTAACACAGTGAAAGAATTATCCTCATATTCCTTATTTCATTTTTTAATGAGGTTGACACAAGACTAAGAACTATCCTCGTGGACATGTTTCATTTTTTTTCTAATGAGCTTAACATAGTAAAAGAACTATCCTCATATTCCTTGTTTCATTTTTAATGAGGTTGACACAACACCAAAAACCATCCTCGTATTCCTTGATCATGACCCATAAGAGGTCATGACTTCCAAGAGGTTCTCATCAGATGGGAGAAATATGATTTGGAAGGAGAGATCTGGTTCTATTTCCCCTAGTACATAATGTACAACATCATGGAATTGATCGTCTATCTATGTAAGCATCGAAATGGTTGCCACATAATTTACCCGTGGCGGGCAAGGTACTATTGGGACAAAAGGACCATTTAGGGAAGATGGTTGACTGGAAGCCATAGTTGGACCAGGAAATGAAAGTTGGTCAATGGTGACAATTCAACCTTCATGCAGGAAACACATCACTCGAAAGAGTGTTGAAACAATAGCTCCCATGTCATAAACATAGTCACGCCCAAGAAGTAAATTGTAATCTAAAGGGCCTAGGACTACCATCACATTGAGATAAGCAATTTATCCTCCAAAGTAATAGGAAACTAAGGAAGGATCCCTAATGGTTGATTAATTATTCTATTAAAAGCCAATAGATTCTACGTAATAGGCACAAGTGGTAGTGAACCAAGTGCTTTCCAAGCAGTGGAGGAAAGGATACTCACAGATGCACCTTCATCTATAATAGTGCCAGATACAATCATATTATAAACCTATATTATGATCTGGAAAGGAATATAACAAGAAAGATGACATCTTGCCAATCGATTCCGATCAAAGGAAGTGACCAGACTACTTGGAGGGGGTACCATAAGAATTGGAGAATTACCCTCTTGAGTCACTAGAATGGGAGGATTTTCCTCCTGTCTTGGTGGAACAAGAAGGTTGCCTCCAAGCTCATTGGAATCTGAAGAAATGAAAAGAAACTGAATGGTATCATACTCACTCTCTATGAGAAAGTTACGATTAACTGAAGGTGAAATCAGGTCAACTATTTCCTCGAACTATGATTGGTCAAGTATAGACTCATGGGATTCACATTCAGAGAGAGTGGGTTTGATTGACGGTTGATTTGGGTCAATCAATTCATCAACTAGTGAAGGATTAAGGGAGAGTCTCCTGTAACTAGATGGAAGTCGTTGTGGAGAAGCAGGTTGGTTATCCAATGAATTTTTTGCTTCATCTAGATAGGGACAAAGGTGAATGGGGTGATTCCCTTCACATAACCTACAAGGAAACTTAAGTTTACCCTTCTTTCCATGAAATTTACTACCACTAGTTGATGGTGTGTCACCAGCATGATCTCCAGAAGTTGATGACATAGGACAATGTGAACGAGAAGACCATTCTTCTAAGGTCTGAGGAATATCAAGACAATTTCGAAGAAAATGGTGTCCAGTACAAATTTTGCATGGATATTGAACTTTGTGAGGCTCATCGAATGGTTTCTCATCAGAAGTTGCATTCAAAGCAATTGTTGCTTGGTTTCCCCCTGCTGAATTTTCCTCTTCTTCTTCTTCTTCTTCTTCTTCCCTTTCTTCTTCTTCTTAGCCACCTGGTTACTAGTGTCAATACTTTCACCAGGCAAAGAGGAAGAAGGGGAGGAAGAAAAAACTAAGGAAGAAGGCAAAGGGTCAACATTAGGATCAACTGGAGGTTGATTTTGTCCAGTTGGTGGAGTACTCAATTGCGGAGAAATCATGACATCTTGAACGAAGGAGGTTCCAAAAAACCATAGTAGCAATCCAATGGTAAATCTCAGAAGGGGCAATGTAGCAATATAAGGAGCACCAATATTTCCGAAAGGAGGAAAAGCACTAGGATTCCCATCAAAAGGAATTCCTTGATCAGTGGACTCTAGAGTTGTTGCCATATGTCTCAACCTAAGATCAACTAAGGAGTGAGCATGGAGGATGTTATCTATGGTTAATTAATTTTATTTTAATCAAAATAACATAACAAAATAAAAGAGGGATAATGTAGGCAAAAGGATTACCAAGCAACTCTGGACTACAGAATACCTCCCGGCGAACTAAGAAGTACGAGTAGGAAATCTCCTCGAATGTTGTGTTTGGTGTATCGTAGTGTACAAGGTAACTAACTTGATTACCTAAGGATGGATAGAAAGCTATTGTTGTCCTCCCATATATACCCGAAAGTACATGGAGGCCCAATCCATATTAGCACTGTCTAATGCAAAACCACCCAGCGAGAGCATTCCTTTACACATTACATATTGTAACACTACCCTATATACCTAAAGGTATGTGGACAAGCTACGATATACTCATGTACGTGGAATGAGGTATCACACTCGGAATGTATTGTAGACAAGTTAGCGACAGTTTCTATGTTTACGACGTCGGAACACGTCTCTAGCCTAGACCTCTAAATGTTATCCATTAAGTACAATGCTCCATTTTAACTGAGATAACTTTTAAGTTGATCTTCTTAAGAATTTTCCTTTAAAGGTTCACCACGCAATGTATGTTTGCAATTCCTAGAATGAAACTAACATGAGAAACATTCTTTCATTCAATTTGAACAATGAAAACCTTAGCTAATATAGATAGAGCAATCAGATTCTTTCAATCAAAGAACAAAGAGCACATCTAATGCAATTTCCCTAAACTATTCCTATAAGCACACACAAACTTTTTCAATGCACAATGCAAGCTTTTCATTTCAATTCCCTTAATGTTGGTATGAACAAAAGGAAACTAATGCACAAACAATCAATCAATATTTTCGTAAGAACGAAGACTTTACAACAGTTCCCTTTCGAAAGAAATGAAGACTTTTACGACACTTTCTTTTGAACAACGATTAATCGACTATAATTTAACTTTAACAATGGATTGATAGTGATAAAGAAATCATTTAAGAAAAAATAAACAATCAAGGCCAAAGTAGTGCTAGCAAAGGAAACACAAATTGATTTAAGAGACAGAAGCATCATTGATCTTTCAACAAGAAGAAACAAAAGCAAATTTAGGAAAAATCAAGTCAAAGGAGGGATTTTTGACCTAAGGAGGATTAGTGCAGCCTTGAATGGGAGACAGTGTGCTTCAGAGCACTGTCCTCAATCCAAGGTTGCTTTGCAGTTCTCTCTCTCTTGACCAAACCTGCGCTAGTGCCAGAAAGTCCATCCTAGGGGCTTTCAAGCACAATTTTTACCAAAAAACACTACAAAAAGGCTTAAACAAGATCAATGGAAGCAAGTAAAGTCTACAAGGGTGTACTAGGATGAAGGTAAACTACCTAGAATGATGATTGTTCCCTAGCAGAGTCGCCAATTTGTTATGTGGGATTTTTCATCTATGGATAAACACAATTTCCCTAGGTGGGTAGCTACACCTAGAACAACAGAATTAAAGTGCTTAACATTTTTCTATAGAAGATAAATAAGACCAAGGACCTACTTGTTATCTTTTTATTTCCCTTTATCTGCTTTGTATGGCTCCTGTCACTCCTTCTCGAACTTAATCCACTCAACAAATACCTACAATCATAAACACAGGACAAAAACCAATCAAAGCAAGAGATCTATCTACTATAAGCAAATGGAATTGAAAGAATTTACACATATAATCATCATACATAAAGACAAGAATATGGGAACAGGTGTAAACAACATTATTAAGTAGAAGGAAGAGTTACAACCATGAAGTGTTAAGCGGATAAATCGTTCTTGCGGAAAAGACCGATCTCCCTAGTATCAATTGATATCTAGCAATAAGCAGGACAAGCAAATCTACTTTCTCTAAACATATTCATTAATAAAAAACTAAGAGGTGTTTTAGACCCTACCTTAAGTCCAACGCTATTTTGTGGTAGCCTTGCTCCAACAGCTTCAAAGAGTATCCTTTTAATAACTTACAAACACAAACAAGCACACATCAAAGAACACCTGCATAGCTAATATAATAAATCACGTTCATCATAGTGATCAAGGAGTCTATGAAATAAATCATTAAACACAGCTTATTGAGAAAAATAAACTTGATTGTATTAACTTTAAGAAAGAAGAACTTTACAACCTTGGTGCCTTGATGTTGTACAAGCTCTTCGCGGGGTCCAGGCAGGAATCTCCTCTACTTTGACAAGCCTCACTTTCTCCCAAATGAGATTAAAAGGCATGTGAACTTTCCTCTCAAAAGCTCAATTAGGAAGACCAAGTTCCAGCAGCATATACCCTCAAAAATATTCAACTTTCAACCTCCTTAGTAACCAGCCCAAAGCTTCATTTTATAGTGCAAAGGAAGGAGGTTAGAGGTCCATCATTGAATGGATAGAGTCCTTCTTCAAGGGGATAAGCTCCTCACATCAAGGGGTTAGCTCCTTAAGGAATGGGATGCATGCACCCTCAAGGAGCGAACTTGCCAGCGCAAGATTCCCTCTAGAAGCTTCCAGAATTGACTCAAAGTGAGTTTTTAAGAATAAATTTGCGCCTTTTTAACTTTTACAGGGGTTTGCACCCATACATGCAGATACAGAGCGGCCAGGTGCGTAGGGAACATGACCAGTGAGTGCGGCACTGCAGGTAATGCTAAGAGAAAGTACGAAACCAGAGTTTTAGATATTTTTAAGGACTTTCTCTCATTTTCAAAGCTTGATATTTAGAGCTGAGGTTTAAGACTTGCAAAGGAGGTATGTATGAGTGGTGATAGACTCACACAGTTTACAGAAAGTCACGGTGACAATTTTTCGTGTAACAGTTTGCCCCCTAAAGTGCGAAGTCTGTAATAAATGAGGATGGTTTTTGTCATCTATGAAGAGTGAAGTGCTTTATCATTTCAAGGATCTTCCTGTGGATGCCCTGGTTGGAACCTGTAAAAACATTCAATGCAAAATATATAGATATGATCATATCATCGCTGAGGTAGGCATTCCCATACTTAGATCAAAACTGACTAGAAACTATCTAAACTACTAAGATACATGAATGATTTTGTAATACATCACAAGTATAGAAATATGTAGACACAGTATGGACGCAACCATCTGTTTATGAATAGTACATTGTATAATGAATAACAGAATTCCTCGCAGCCTGGATGGTGGAAACTAGATCCAGGGTCTTCATTCCTACTTCCCGAACTAGTACGATTCTATCCATGTGAATGAATGTATCGAAGTCGAACATGGTAGAAACCACTTGATTATCGATCAATGATGTAAACCGTTAACAAGTGTGAGAGGAACCACCAGTAATGTCAATAGACCTCAAAGTACTCTGTACAATACATGAAATGTAAATGAATGAGTCGATGTCGAAGACGTCACAGAATCCTTTGATCGAAGGTCAATGATGCAACCTGTTGTCAAAGGTGAGAAACCTACCATTAAGGCATGCAGATTCTAAGGTACTGACAATTTCTAGATCATCTTTCTAGATAATGAGTTGGAGTCGATAGAAAGTGATCCATCGTAGGTAAGCCCACAACACAAAATCATAGATCAAGTTTGAAGAAATATATTTGGCAAGGACTAACTCAACGATGGTCAATATGGATGACAGATATTTTGCAAATGAATGGTTTATTTGAACTGACCTCTTGAACACATAACAACACTGCATATGGTTTGGGTACAATTGACCCAAAGCTAATACTCGGAAACCAGCTGAAGACTTTCAATATGGTTGATTAACTGTTAGGCAAAGGATTTCCCAACCCAGGTGAACGAAAATTGTCATGTTCAAGAGTGGTTGACTGCTTTTCAAAAGACAAAGTATAACAATCAGGTTCATTTTTCGCTCTTTTCTCCCACCATTTCTAGCAAGTACCTCTTTATTTTTGACAAGCTTGAGGAGGATAACATTTTCTTGGTTATAAACTCATCCTTTGGATGAGTCCAACTTAGTTTAAGATTCGAACCCTAAGAAGGAGTGGTCCATTCTTATTTGTAATTGAACAAGTCCTTTGCTATTAAATTTTAACGAGTCCAGTATAGGAGAAACTCGGCATTTTTCAATTTTAGGGAGTCAGAAGAAAAAATTAAGAAAACTGCATGGTTGTCCTTTTTCGTAAATTTGTGTCTCCCAAGCCCGAAAAAGTATAAAATAATACTTGAGAGAACTGTTTGATCATTACGATCAAGGAGTACTTTTCATAATTAGTGCCTTCAACCTGAAAAAGTAAAAAAGCGATCGAAAACACGTCGTTTTCTTACCAATATCGAACTTGAAACAACAAAAGTCCAGCAATCTTTTCATGTTTATACGGTCAGAAAAGAGCTGTAAGAGGACCGTCCTTTCAATTCTGTTTTAACGAGTATAAAAAAGAAAAACTCGGCAATCTTTTCATATTTTACGAGTCAGAAAAGAGCTTAAAGAGGACTCCTATGTTTTTTGTTGAAAATGACCAATTCTCCTCGAACACCCAATATTCTGCACAAAAACTACAAACATTACTCATATCTGTTTAAAAATTAATAAAAATGTACCAAAAGTTACCTTTTTAAAGTGAAAAATAAATAAATTAAAAATTCATTTATTCAAAAAATCTTATAAAAAGGGCTTTTGCAAGTTCATTTTCACCATTTGGCTTTGGAGTAAAAAGTAAGAGTTTTTGGTAAGAAAACTTCTTGTGAAGATTACAGAAAATCCGACCACAGAATCGAGAACCATCCTCTCTAGGTAATCCACATCGTCCCTAACTTGCATTTCATCCATTTCATTTTCATTTTTAGGGCTTTAAAATTCATTTTTTGAGGAAAATTATGGTTAAACATTGCTTGCGGTGGTTGCATAGGCACACCATTTATACCCTGCGAACCCCGACTTTTTCGTACAAACGAAACAGTCGGGGTCCCGCACCTTCCCTTAAGGACGAGTGCGAACCTACGCACTGTCCCTAACACGGCGGGTGCGGACCCCACGAAACGCGTTTTGAAACCCTATATTTTCTCATTTCTGCCCAAATGTTTTGAAATCACAAAATTCTAAATTGCGTATTTTGCAATGTAGATAGACAAGATGCTTATTTGGCGGGAAAGAGAACACGAAGATGTGGATCAAGCCACATTACTCCATCCACCTTCAATACAGGCTTTAAGAGCATGCAGACGACTGAAATTTTGGGCCATACCTAGCATGAGGGCACAGGTAGACTTTCTACAATGGCTGGTAGACAGGTGGAGCACATAGGACCAGTGTTTCATCATTGGAGGACACCGGCTCGAAATTGAGCCAGAGGACATTTATTTTCGGACTGGTTTGCTGAAGAGAGGCAAAGGGTTATCTCTATTCAGATCTAGGCCAGGGGGCCAGTCTGTCACTAGTCTCCGACTAGAGTTTTGTAATGTCCAAATTGCAGACAAACGGATAGATGTTAAGACCATCACTCGTCCTGAACTTAAAGTGATTGCATTTACTGTCACCAGACTGTGCCGAAGCACAGCATTGTATTTAGCTACTAGTTCCCAAATGCGCATGGTAGTAGACTGCTTCCGAGGTACCATCTTCAACTGGTGCGATGTTGTGTTGGCCAATGTGAAAGACCAACTGATTAGGGCAAAGAATGGACAACTAAATAACTTTGGATATGGTTACTTAGTTGTGAGCTTTGCCCTAGAGAGGGTACCTATGCTAGTTCCACAACAACTTACCATTGAGGCTGGACTTCCCCGAGATCCCAGGATTATGCGTTGGGTTGCAGTCATGGCCCGCCATCCTGAGGAGGGCACCGAGGTTGTTCGATTCTCACCTAAGTATTTTCGCTGGTTGGGAAACCAACTTTTCGTGATACAGGACTTTCCATATGCTGGGATGGATTATCGTGGTGATCCAGACATGGCTCTTCCACCAGGAGAGCAATGGGATGATACAGGTAAAATAGTTTTCAACATTTTCTAAATTATATATTTTTTTTGTTTTTAAATCGTCCAAAAACTGATAGTAAAAAGTTTTAAATGCAGATGTGGGTCCACGGCGACCAGCCGCTCTCCCGCCCTATGAGAGAAGACACCCAGCTACTGCGACACTGGCCTCACAGGACCAATCAGCAGAGACCTTGGCTGAATTGGAGATTCATCTAGAGCGCTTAACAGTAGATATTCTAGAGACTAGCATAGATGATATTCCTCTTAGGCTTCAGCACTATGTGATTGGGGTCCCAAGACCTTTTAGGAGGTTCCTTTATAGGGTAGCCCGAGCAGTGGTTTCTTATCGTGATCATCATCAGGGATAGGATGATCACCTTTGTAGACTTCATATGACATTTATATCTTTTTGTGCTATCATTTTTTCTGATCATAAGGTGTTTTTCAACCTATGATCGAAGACGATGTATATTTTGACACACTTCTATGCTATTAATATTAATGGTTATCTTGTATAATATGTTTATGGAATGTTTTTTAAATTTACTATCTTAATTATTGCAAATGTCTATTTAACATTTGAGAAGCAACTGCATCTGCTAATGTGTTTAAATATATTGGAATATGTTGATATTCAATGTAGTCAAATTCACGTTTCAAGAGACGAACTCTCAAAAATAATCTTAATAAAACTAGATTTCTAATGGCATAAACCCTATTAAGTTGTAATACAACAAGTTCGGAATCTAACCTTACAATCAAACTCTGAATCCCAAATGAGATGGATTCAGATAATAACTCAATCATTGCACTATACTCTGCAATGTTATTCGTTGTTTGACGAAGGCTTACCCCATGCATAGATACTAACTCGTTAGAGGGTGAATATATAACCCAAGCTGCGGAAGAAATATTCTGTGTACTACGATAGGCACCATCAGCGAAACCAATGTATGTTTGAGAAGACGTCGAATCTGCAATATCAAGAGTAAAACCAAGATAAGCAGGAATAATGACAAAACACTCTCTAAACTAGGCACACTTTCTAATCTAAAACACACCAACTAGAAAGAAATCTATTCTAACCAGAATCTCCACACCAAACTTTAAGCATAATATCTTTTCAGGTAAAGCCCATTTCTGGGTTTACCTAAAGAGAAACCATCAAAATTTACTAATTCATAGGCCCCTTTAGCCAGTTTTCTCTTACCAACAAAAGGACCATGCCACATGGGTACGAATTTTCTAGCCCCTAGCTTATCGTTAGCTTAATCGTATAATAAAACTAGGTCCCCTTTCGAAAAATTACGAGGTGTAACATTTCGATCATACTGAGCTTTTATCCTTTTTGTGTGAGTCTTGATTGCTAAAGCAGAGTCACGTCAATTCTCATCTAATTGAGTTAAGTACAACAAATGTTTTTCCTCCTCGGAAGTGGCTAGAAGTAATTATATGGCTATTTCCAATGACGGAATTTCGCATTCAATGGATAACACGGCTTTAACCCGTAAACAAGTTGAAAATGAGTGAACCATGTTGATGTTTTGACTGAGGTTCGGTACGCCCAAAGCGCTGAAAATAACATGTTATGCCAATTCGACCGATGAATACCAATGATTCGTCAGATCATGGTGACTAGAACTTTCTTGATTGCCTCAACCAGACCATTAGCCTGTGGGTATATGGAGTAGAGCTATCGTGACGCAGGCCAAGTTGATCTGCTAGCTCTGTCATCATGATGTTTCGGAAATGGCTCCCATGATCAGTGATAATCGCTTGAGGAACACCGAACCTAGCAATTATATGATTGAAAACAAAAATAGCAACAGTTTTGTTGTCTTCCGAAAATGTAGGCATTGCCTCGGCCCACTTGGTAAAATAATCTACCACAAGGATAATATACGTATGTCCCCCAGCCGAGTGAGGGTTACATGTAATAAAATCGATACCCCATTTTGTGAAAGGACCAACGAAAATTATAGGGTGGAGAGGATCAGGTGGAGCACGCATCTTTCGATAAAAAATTTGGCAATTGTGGCATTTGTGGACTAGATTGATACAATCTTTAAATAAGGATGGCCAGAAATAACCAGCGCGCAATATCTTTTGAGTTGTGGCATACCCAGACATATGACCGCCACACACTCTAGAGTGATATTCATTCAGAACCTTTTCAGCTTCCTCATGAGTTAAAAAATGACAGAAAATAGAATCCACCCCACGACGATAGTGTATCTCCAATAATTTTGCATTGTTGGGATTGGAAACGGATTTTCTTTCACTGAGATCGTGAAATTTCAAGACGAAAAGATTGGGTTTGGTGATAGACAATGATATCCCCATACCATGGATCAAGAGTACTAATAAGAAACAAAGATTCATCCCCTAGGGATTCTTCTGCCACAATTTCGGTATCAGTATGCGGGAAGTCACACATTAACTCCACGAAAACCAAAGACTTCTTTGACTTGGACATTTCAAATTCTAGGTCAAATTCCTGTAGGATAACAATCCATTTTGAATACTTTCCCTCTAGCAATTGTTTAGTCAAAATATACGTCATATGGTTACAGTCAGAAAGTACTGTGGTTTTGCGTAGTAGAATGTAGTGACGAAATTGCTGGATAGCTTGAACAGCTGCTAGAGCCAATTTCTCCACATGCGAATACTTAAGCTCAGTTGGATCCAAAGTTCGACTAAGATAGTAAATCACATGTTCAGCATTGGATTCATCTTCTTGAACTAAAACCATTCCAATGGTGGAATGAGAATCGGCGAGGTACAAAACATAATCCTGGTTGTAGTTAGGAGGATGCAATAACAATGCATGGGTCAACGTGTGTTTAAGTGCATCAAAAGATTTTTGAGTTATCTCATCCCAAAAGAATGGAGTGTTCTGTTTCAACAACCTGGTAAAACCTTTTGTTATCTCGATGTATTTAGGAATGAATCGATGTAAAAAGTTTGCTTTCCCTTGCAAATTTTGGAGTTGGCGAAGAGTCGAAGGCGGAGGTAATTTAACAATGGCTTCAACCTTCAAGGGATCGACACAAATGCCGGCTTTGGAAACAACAAATCCCAGTAAGTGACCCGTTTCTATACAGAATACACATTTGTGTGGATTCAACCTTATTCGATAATGCCTACATCTCATAAAGATGGCTCGTAAATGAGTGAGATGATCGGCTCTACGTAATGAATGAGCAGGTAAATCATCAAGATAAGGCTGCATAATGTGCTTGATGTCTTGAAATGCGTAAGACATAGCCCTTTGAAAAGTTGCTCCGTCATTCTTCAACCCAAAAGGTAATTTGCAATAAGCAAATGTCCCCCATGGACAAATGAAAGCTGATTTTGGTTAATCAGTAGGGAGTATGTTAATCTGATTGTAACTAGAAAATCCACCCATAAAGTAGAACATTTCACTTCCGGCACAATCATCAATTATTTGATCGATATAGGGAGTTGGATAATTTTCCTTTGGACAGGCTCGATTAATATCCCTATAGTCAACACATATTCTTATCGTTCCTTGCTTTTTGTTAACAGGAACAATATTCGATACCCAATCCGTTAAAAGTATCGGATATATAAAACCTACTTTAAGTAATTTCTCAACTTTAGCTTTAATAGAAGCATCTTTTCTTGCGTGTATCTGATGCAAACGTTGCCGGACAGGTTTAGCATCCGGGTAAGTTTTGATTTCATGGACAACAATTGAAGGATCGATTCCTGGCATTTCTTCGTATGACTAGGCAAACACATCGCTGAATTCTTGAAATAGGGCTTTATAAGTTTGGATTTACTCATCCGTACAAGAAGCACCTATATGAATGTTTTCAATAACTTCGGGTTTCACTGAAATGTCAATAGGAATAGTTCGAGAAATGTTTCCCAAATTCAACTCAGAATCAGCATGTTTCAGCAGATTCTGTGGTTCCTTAACATAATCAGTGGTAAAAATAGATGAGAAATCATTTTCAAAATGATCAAGCTCAGGTAAAAAGGAAGATCGATGATGAATATCTTCCCATGGTAAATCATCAATAGATAAAATCTCACGAATCTGCTCATTAGTGTGAACAGTTTCAGAAAAGGTTGTTGAATCTGAGGTTGAGATTGAAAGTGACTCCTCATGGACCACATTCATTGGATCAATTTTGGTTGAACTAGAGTCAGAAAACAACTGTACCACCTAATATGCAACTTCAAAAGGACTCAAGGGCATGGCATCACCAAATGGGTCCACCTCGGAATCGGAAGGAACGATCCAAGGATCATCAAGAACAATAGTTCCTGATGAAATCATATGAATGGTTGCAAAAGGAGGTGATACGTTCGAAGGAGGAAAGGAAAAAGTTCCTAGTAAACCAGAATATTTGACTAATCCCACCCCAACATCCTTGTAAGGGATATCTATTTTACCGACATGTTGAATACTCTCAAAAGAGGCTGGGTCGGATGAAAAGTAAGTCAATTGATCTATTGTAATGATCTTTCCATTATAAGGGAACTTTATGAGCTGAAATACCGATGAAACAACAGCAGTCATCGCATAAGACCAACTGCGACCCCAAAGAAGGTTGTAATCTAGAGGGGCATCAACCACCTCCACATCTAGATTGACAGTTTTTCCTTTTACCCCTATAGTTAAATCCTGCAGACTGCCATAAGGATGAAACCCTCGGCCGTCAAAAGCCTTCAAAATCATCGAGGATTGGTTAAGTGTCAAAGAACCAAGCGATTTCCAACACGAAATCGACATATTACACGTTGAAGCTCCCTCATCAATCACAGTCCAAAAGCAAGGCCTGTTTTTTACTAACACTGGAATCTGGAAAGCCATTTGATGATGTAAGGGCCCATAAAAAGTTGAGCATATTGAGGACCATAACCAGGTTGATTCTAGGACTGATAATTTCTAGTTCCTTGAACAAAATATTGACCAGAAGGTGGTTGGAAACCTTGAGATTAGTATTGACCTTGAGGTTGATAACCTTGAGGCGGGTACTGATACTGGGGTTGACCTTAAGGTATATATTGATACTGTGGTTGACCTTGAGGTACATACTGAGTCTGAGGTTGACCTTGAGGCATATATTGAGTCTGGGTTGACCTTGAGGCATGTACTAACCCTGAGGTCTGTATTGACCTTGAGGTTGCCCCCCAGGAGAAATTTGACTGCCTTGAGGTTGCCCCCCAGGAGGTATTTGACTGCCTTGAGGTTGCCCCCCAGGCGAGAACGAATTACCTTGAGGTTGCCCCCCAGGTGAATTCTGACTACCTTGAGGTTGCAGATTTGGAATAGCACCAGACATCATAAGAATTTCTTCTACTCTCAACAGTGGAGTTCCATTATGACCAGTTGATACCCCATCTTCGATGGGTTGAGGAGACGCTCCAGAAAATGTACCAGAAACTGACTGATACCCAAATGGAACAGAAGGACCGCCATATAAAAATGTTTCTAGATTTTGAGAAAACATGGATGACCGGTTTGACATATTCGAAGGAGGATAATAACCTCTAGGCATTGGATGAAAAGGAATATGAGGTGGTGAAGCAGCGAGACCTGGATTTTCTAAAAAGTTCATCAAAAAGACGTACCAAGCATCACTTCAAAAAGGAAAGTAAAAAATAGACTCATGCTCCCTAAGTTCTATAGTCGATTTATTTTCAAGGGGAGTTATATCCTCATCCGGAATAACAAGTTCTTTAATAGAAATAGGAATCATAGGAAGATTATGGGTAATGACACTTCCTACCCTGGGTGAACCAGGAGCACTAGAAACTGGAGAAGCAGATCCTGAGGATAGAGTAGCAGCAGGTTCAGTTTCAAGTTCAAAAATTTTAGGTTCCTCAACGATTTCACCAGTAGAAGAAAAACTACCAGTAAGCTCGGAAACTGAAAGCGGTTCAGAAATATACTCTGTTGCTGGAATGTGATAATCAAGATGAATAACCAAAGATGATTATCCGGCCTCTGGTGAGCCAACTCTACTTTCACTAGGTGTGACAAGAGCTTTTAGCCCTTCAAGCTGACTTAGTTTATATTCGGGAGGCTGCCCCCGAAGTCTACGGGATTGTCTCGGTAATTCAGCCATGATTAATTAATTAATTACTTCACACAAAAACAAAGAAAATCTCAAGAAAACCACCTAAAGTCTCTAAAGAACCAAACAATTGAATCACACACCTAACAATCTAAGAGTTCAAACCACACACAAACAGTATTTTTCCATACCAAAAACACTAGTTGGTGATGAAATCCAACCTTGCAGAATTCAATACAGAATGGCGGTTGGAACAGTTACCCCGACAACCTACTTAATGAAACAAACTGGCACAAGTATCTCCACAAAACCGTCTCAAGTGAAGATAACCCCCAAAAGAGTCCAAGTGAGTCTAGTCGACGTCTGTTCCAGGTATAGTGGGATCTTCCCTCCACCGTCTCCTTAGGAAGAATCCTAAAGATAATGGCCACTAAGGTTATCAACAAAAACAAATATACCTGGGGGAACAGTCTACGGTCCAATATGAGCGCAAGGTCAGAGTAACAAAGCTCAATCCCTTTGAAGGCTCCTTGACATAATCCAAGTTTTACCAACAAGTGACCCCATACTCATCGACAATGGTCAATCCGAGGCTTACCGTTTTCAATATGTGAATATCTTCTATCGTTCCCAATGAGGAAGGATTGATTACCTCACTGGTTCAGATATGATCTCGTGCTTCTCCTTTAAGAGGAGCTTTCCCATAGCATAGATGTAACAATTGGATTTCTTCCTACCGCAAGATCGACTACTTGTTTGTTTTAACTATCTTGGAGAGTTAATTACTCCCTACTCCAAGATACTAGCCTAAGCTATGTTGGCGAGTAAGAGCCCTAGAAATAAAAAGATTGCTAGATGAATTTTAATTAAGCGTTAATTTCATTGGTTGTTTCTTAAGTCAAAAGGTATGGAGATGAAACTTTGTGGTGTGAAGACTCAACTCCAAAATGCTAAAAATTGCACCTAAGATGATCAGTTCTTTTCCTTTTCAATGAATCTCTAGCTAAAGGAAGAGTGGAGAATGCAATTCTTGAAAACAAAACTTTCCTTCAACATAAAAACGAAAAGAAAAACTTTTGTTTGTTTTTTGTCTTTTTCAAAACACTCAAACGAAGCTACTAATTATGCTCATGAAATAAATCCCTTTTTGTTTCAACACTCAAAACTAGAAAAACAATTTATCAAAAGAGAAACTAGAATTTCTAGACAACACACTCAAAACTATGAAAAATCTAATCTTGAGATCTAACTTCTTAAAACTAATGGAAATAAAAGCTTCAAATGTTTTTTGAGGATGTTTTCCCTTAGTTATTCAGCAAACTAAGGATTAATTCGTTCAGCAAGACAAATCAACCAAAAACATCCAGCTATGTTTTTTATAACAAATGAAATTCAGAACTTATGACCAAGTTCATTCAAAGTTTTGCAAAGAGAAACAAAATTAATTTCTCACCAAAGGAAGATCTCACAAACCAGCCAGACTTATCAGGAAGACAAAAGATTCTAGGGTGATCTAAGGTCTCTTAGACTTCTAAGCTTCAAGTCACTACAAAGACTAAGTGAAGACCAAACCAAGCATGCAAAAACTTCTAGAAATTCATTCAAAACACAAAACCAATGGAACTTGCTTATGAGAGACTTTTAGTGGGATATATGTAGATATGGGAGAGGATAAAAGTAACAAAAAATATCTAAACTAAACTGGATGAAAATATTTCAAGATTTTCAAAACTTTTGACAGTGTCTGCAGGCCCCAATGAAACCAGGTGCGGTACCGCTCTGTGCAGTAAAGTAATAGTGCGGTCAGGTCCGCACTATAACTTAAATAGAACATGTGGGTCCTCGTAAAATTCCTAAAAAATAAAAATCAATCCAGGACTGACAAACTACCCAATCCCACACACATCAAGTAAAAACCAGAAACAAAAAATCAAGTTTCTCAAATCAAAGATCAAGGAAAATTAAACAATCAAATCTCGTCCCCAGTGGAGTCGCCAATTTGTTAAGCCGATAAATCGTTCTTGCAGACAAGACTGATATCCCTAGTATCAATTTATATCTAGCAACAGGTAGGACAAGCAAATCTACTTTCTCTAGACATATTTTGATTCATTAATAAAAAACTAAAAGGTATTTTAGACCCTACCTTAAGTCCAATGCTAGTTTGTGGCAGCCTTGCTCCAACAACTTCAAAGAGTATCCTTTTAACAACCTGCAAACAAAAACAAACACACATCAAAGAACACGTGCATAGCTAATATAATAAATCATGTTCATCATAGTGATCAAGGAGTCTATGAAATAAACCATTAAACACAGCTTATTGAGAAAAATAAACTTGATTGTATTAACTTTGGGAAAGAAGAACTTTACAACCTTGGTGCCTTGATGTTGTACAAGCTCTTCCTAGGGTCCAGGCAGGAATCTCCTCTACTTTGACAAGCCTCAGTCTCTCCCAAATGAGATTAAAAGGTATGTGATCTTTCCTCTCAAAATCTCAATTAGGAAGACTAAGTTCCACCAGCATATACCCTCAAAAATATTCAGCTTTCAACCTCCTCAGTAACCAGCCCAAAGTTTCATTTTATAGTGCAGAGGAAGGAGGTTACAGGTCCATCATTGAAGGGATAGAGTCCTTCTTCAAGGGGATAAGCTCCTCATATCAAGGGGTTATCTCCTTAAGGAATGGGATGCATGCACCCTCAAGGAGCGAACTTGCCAGTGCAAGATTCCATCTAGAAGCTTCCAGAATTGACTCAAAGTGAGTTTTTAAGAATAAACTTGCGCCTTTTTAACGTTTACAGGGGTTCGCTCCCATACATGTAGATACAGAGTGGCCAGGTGTGCAGGGAACATGACCAGTGAGTGCGACACCACAGGTAATGCTAAGAATAAGTGTGAAACCAGAGTTTTAGAGATTTTCAAGAACTCAGAAGCCCTTGGTTTATGGAGATATATGATTTGGGTTGCAGTGCCCAAATATGTCTATAACAGTTGCCCCCTAAAGCATGAGGTTGAGAATATTTTGATGTCAGGTGAAATGCTTTATCACGAGGATCCGAGGTTTTTTGAACTAGAAGGCGACCTGTAATAAGATACAATACAATACATTATCTTCATAATACTTTCATGATCTAGCTGAGGCGGGAATTCCCATGCTTAACTTTATAAATTCATTTTCATGTACATAGGACAGACAAACGTCTACGGTAGACTGATGATTCTGATAGAGCCATCATCCTTTGATTCGGATGATCATCTGTGCAGTAATGATGTACATTTGATGTCTTTATTTTCCTGAATATATCGCAGCCCGGATGGATGAAACTAGATCTGGGGTCTTCAAACTCATTCAATCTTCGCCCGAAGTACAAGTCGATCCATGTGAAATGATGTTCTAGAGTCGAACATGGAAAGACATTGCCTGATTACCAGCCAGTGATGTAAGATGCTAACAGGCACGAGAGGAATCACCGATAATGATGATGACCCTCAAGGTATGATAGTACAATTCACGTGGTGTGAAAATGGGACTTGGCATCGAACACCATGCAAAATCTGTTGGTCGAAGGTCATTGATGTAAACCTATCGCCGGAAGTGAGAAACTTTCCATTGAGGCATGCAAGCTTCAAAGTACTAAAAGGGTTGTTCCTAGGTCGACTTCTTGGATAATGAGCTATCGTTGACAAGAAGTGACCCGTCGTAGGAGGGCCTTAATGAATCCCACATCTACGACACGGAACGAAGCAAATGATTTTGTGGAGGTGAAAAAGATCTGATGATACAGGGTTCAAGGTGGCGGTCATGAAAGAATGAAGCGTGA
>APFE030937404.1:189646-215520 GCA_000404065.3 Pinus taeda | reverse complement strand
TCAACAAGAAGTAAACCGTCGTAAGAAGGCCTTAATGAATCCCACATCTACAACACGGAACGGAGAAAATGATTTTGTGGAGGTGAAAACGATCTGATGATATAGGGTTCAGGGTGGCGGTCATGAAAGAATGAAGCATGAAGGTATTGCAGCGGGTGAGACACAAGATGGGTTGGTGAATTCTCTGATCGACTTCTCTTGAACATATCAGTGACACTGAAATGGATTGGTAGTGTTTACCCCAAATATCAATGGTACGATGGACCAGTGGTAATATGACCGACGAATGAAATAACCCAACCCGACTCAATCATGATGATGGAGTGAAAGTGTCATGTTCAAGACAAACTCACTACCAATAAAGTTTCTTCAAGTTTTCTTCCCAATTTTTCCCCAGTCATTGCTGACCAATACCTCTTTATTTTTATCAAGCTTGAGTAGGATAACATATGCTTGTTCTATAATTTTCCATTCGGACAAAATTTTTGCTATGTTTTAATGAGCCTAGCGACAGTGAAACTCATTCTTGTCTATATAGACAAGTTTGTTGCTATTGGTTTTAACGAATTTAACGACAAAGACAACTCGGTCCTTTTTCAATTTTAGAGAGTCTGAAAAGGGATGGAAAGGAAACTCCAATAATCCTTTTTCGTCATATAATCCATTAAGTCCAAAAAAGTATAGAATAATACGAAAGGAATGAATTTTCGATAGTTTTAATGAGCCGAATAAGGCAAGCACTCGATATTTTTGTGTAATAATCCCTCAGGTCCAAAAAGATTAAAATCTAGAGGAGGGATAGCTTTAACAAGTTGGAGAGGCCAATTGCTCGGAAACCTTTTCATATTTTACGAGTTAAATGAAAAGATCTTAAAGGAGACTCATTTTGGAGGGACAAGTGATATTTTCAAGTAGCAACTGGTTCCAGGTAAGGTTTCGAATTTTCCAATCACGACAGTGTTACAAGGATGGCTAACAGAATCACTTGTCGGACTTGTTCCTCAAAAGGGTAAACAATCAAATGGAGTATGATCGGCTAAAATAGAGAGGAAGTGATGGTAAGAACACGACCAAGGCTCAAAAGCTGATGATAATGCATTCACAATGGTTATTTACCGGAGATTGGTTCATTTTTTAATGAGCTTAAACTCTGACAAAACATATGCTCATTGCTTAGGTTTAATTTTAACATGCTTGAACTTTGCGTAAAATTGCTCATGCCAGTCATATAATAAGGATGTCTCACCGATAGGTTTAATTTTTAAGGAGCTTGCACCATTCGAAACTTTGCTCCATATCCTTTCTTTATGTAAGCTAAGAACGACCAATCCTACGAGTTTAAAGGGTTGAGAATCTACAAACTAAGAAAATAAATGGTCACTTTTCACTCACATGCAAAAAGGTTCGCATGCCTCCAGGTATAGTGAAATAGAGTTTCCAAGTTGCCATATAGAATTCCTTGTATTTACAAGATGTTTCCATCTGCATAGTAGACAGAAACACTTCCTCGCCTTAGTCCTTTGGACAAAGGTGATTCTAGCTTCAATCACCTAACCTTGATGAGGGAATCTTATGTCGGTCTAACCCCATTTTCCTAAACAGGTGGGTGTGTCAAACTAGTCATATATCCTTCGTGGAAACCTACCCTATACCTAAAGTTTTCCTGACAAAGCAGACCAAGGTACATGCCCCCTGGGTTTCAGTCATGGCCACCGAATTACTTGCGCTCTTCAGGTGGACAGACTGGAGATTGATGAGACATTCCTTGCGTGAAAATACCAGTTAGGGATGGCATATGACTATTAGCTATGTGTGAGCCAGGGAATGAAAGCTGGTCTAGGAGCTGGACCACTCTTCCTTCATGCGGAAAACACATTACTCGAAAGAGTGAGGAGACAATGCCTCCCATGCTATAAATGTAGTCATGCCCAAGGAGTAGATTGTAATATAGAGGTCCTTGGACTATGATTACGTTCAGATAAATGGTTTTCCCTCTCAAAGTTATAGGAAAATTTGGAAGGATCCCTAACAGTCGACTGGTTCCTTTGTCGGAGCCTATCATATTTCGCATCTCAAGCAGAAGCGATAGTGAACCAATAACTTTCCAAGCATTTGAGGAAAGGATACTCACAGAAGCCCCTTCATCTATGATAGTATCGACCATGACCATTCTGTAAGCTGTACAATGATTCGGAATGGCACATTAGACAGTAGACGGGGTCTACCTAGTAGATTCCAATCGAAGGAAATGACTAGGTTGCTCGAAGGTGGGACCGAATAAATGGCCGGATATGACTCTAATGAACTTCCTTCCTATAGTAAAGGAACGGGTAGATTTCCCCCATGTTCATCGGAATCTGTGTTTACGAAAAGAATTTGAACGAGGTCATTCTCATTCTCTTCAATGACTATATCATCTAAAGATGGACCTTCTGAAGACAAGACTGGGTCGACTGCCATCTCGACCTGATGACTTTGGTCTGGTGTGGACTCAGAGGGTTTATCTTCAATGATAGATGCTTCGACCGACAACAAAGGTGTGTCAGTCGGATTTTCAACTAGCGATGGACTTGGAAAGAGTTTCTTGTACCTAGGAGGAAGCCGTAGCGGTGAAGCAGGATGGTTATCCAAAATTCTTTTAGCTTTGTCTAGGAAGGGACAATGGTGGGCGGCATGATCGCCTTCACACAGTCTACAAGGAAATTTATATTTTCTTTTCTGCCTAAAGACTTATTTTTCACTAGTTGACGGTGTACTCTCAACATGATTGTCAGAAGTTGACGATACCAGATTGTGCAAATGAGGAGACCAGTCCCTTAAGATCTGAGGGATGCAAGGACAATCTCGATGATAGTGGTCCCCTTTGCAAATGACACATGGAGATTTAGGTTTGGACAGTGCAGTGTGTGGGATTTTTCTAGATGATGCATGGTTGCTCCTTATTTCCTTTGGCTCCTTCTTCTTCTTCTCTTTCCCTTTCTTTTTCTTCTCAGTTACTTAGTTTTTAGCTTTACCAGCTTCACCAAGCAAAGAGGAAGGAGGGGAGGGAGAAACAAACGAAGCAAAAGATTGGGGGGTAACTCTAGTATCATCTAGTTGCTGACTTGATTGCTCAGGAATCGTGGTGGTCTGAATAATAGAGGTTGAGAAGAGCCATATTGGCAAGCCGATTGTCAGTCCTGGGAGGGACAATGTGGCCATATGAGGTGCACCAACATCTCCCCAAGAGGAGAAAGGACTAGGATTTCCCCCAAGGAGAAATCCTTGGTTGGTGGAATCCATTTTCTCAACCTAAGACCAATGAGGGAATAGTGACGTTATTCTGATTAAAATAAATGTTATGACACTTTTACACAACTTTCTTTTTCTATTTTTAAGAGTTGAGAGAAAGCTAAAGATGAATCTAGTCGCTTTCGATTTTTAATGAGCCTGAAGAGACAAGTGCTCAGATGGACCTTTTCCTTTAAGGAGTCTGAAAATGAATGAAAGAGACTACTCTGGAAATCTAGACAGAGGGATTACCAAACCAATCACAGAACTGCAGAATACTTTTTACGATACGGCAGTCAATCTTCCCGAATGTTGTGTTCAGTGCATTGCGATCAATAGGGCGGTAGACATGGCTTCCTAAGGATAAAGGATATAGCCTATTGTGGTCTCCCAATATATACTCGATGGTACGTGGGAGCACAAGTCTGTACTGACACTTGTTTTCTCAAAGAAGAGGAATCACCCAACCTACGATGAAAGCGATAGTTACCAGGTTTTACAACGCCAAAATCTATCTCTAGCCTAGACTTCTAAATGTTGTGCGTTAGGTTGCAAAGTGTTTTTATGTTCATTGAATTTATTTTACAGTTGATCTTTCTTAAGAAGTTTTCCTTTCAGGTTCACCACGTGATGTAGATATACAATTCCTAAAATGCAATCTAAGATGATAAATAGCCATTTAATCTTCTTTTTGCAATGAAAGTCCTAGCTACTAAGGAAAGAGAAGCGATATTCTTTCAACATAGAACAGAGAGCACACACTAGATGCATTGTCCTAAATCAAAATCAACAAGCAGTCTAAATTAAAATGCACATGCATGTATTTGTTTTTCGCTTTCTTAATGTGTGAATGACAAAAATAATGCTAAGTACAAATCTGAATTATGTTTTCAAAGCGACAGTACTAACAATTTTCTCTTCAAAAGACAAAAGGAAGATAATGATGACACTTTGTGATTTTGAATTGAAAATTGTTTTCGACACTTGAAAAACTATTAATTCAAATCAAATACAAGAGTATCGGTGTAATCGACCATCAAGAATAGTAAGATTCTTTTCTTTGTCTGAAAATGACACTTGCTACACTTCCAAATCAAAAGACGACAGTTCGACTAAGCTACTTCTTTGTAAAGGAGAACTATAAATGGCAAACAATACATAAAAACATTTACAGTTCTTTGTACAATGGAGGTTGAATCATGAAAAGGAAGAGAGTTTCCACAGTGGTATACTGATCACAAATAGCAAAACTCCTGAATAAAACTGAAGAGAGTGAACAAAAAACCAAAATCTGGAGGCAGAAACAGTCTTATCTGATCATCGCACCTGTAACACAGGGAAAGAGCGATGCATCTCACCTACTGCACACGAGAGGTGCAATGCATCAAGATTCCCAAGAGGAGAAGGTGCGATGGTATAGGGATGAGACTTCAACTTGGTTCTTGGTCACAGTTTGCAGCTTAGTTCAGGGATTTAGGCCGAGCTAATGATAGTCAGCAAATACAAATCACAGGGGCTAATCTAATGAGATTACTTGAACCACCACCAGGGAAATTAGGATGTTTGCAAATCAATTGTTCAGTTTATAAACAAAACTCGGAGATAGACTGAAGCAACATTGATCTACTTTGCACTTGCATAGTAAATGTAGTTTGAAGGCTAGCTGGCTTGACTTCAGGCTCTGTCTGTAGTTTATAAAGCAAACAAATATAGACAAGCAAACAAGCTATTTGCTCCCCAGTGGAGTCGCCATTTTGTTAGCGGGAAATCTAGTGTCTATGCAGAGCTGCTAGTCCCATTAAGATGGGTAGCTGTCTTAGAAACAAAAAAATTAAAGCCACTTTCATTTTCCTTTATGAGAAGTAGATAGGAGAAGAGTGAAGAATACCAACCTCAATCTTTCGCTTAGTTCCTTGTTTGTTCCTTCTCCCCTCTGATAGATCTTTGCGGCTCCTTCCTTGATTACCCCACTTCAAAGAGTACCTGTAAAGTCAAAGAAGCATAATACCTTCAAAGTACAAAGATCTACAATCATAAACAATATAGGACCAGATATATATTGACCACACAAATGCATATTCATCAAACATACAAGAATGTGGAGGAAAACTTGAATAGCTTTATTGATATAAAGATTAGAAGAGAGGATTACAACCCATTGATCTGACCCAGCGTCGTCCTCCTAGCATGAAAGCTCTTCTTCACCTCATGAAAATCTTATATCACCCAACAATATGATGTTCCGCCAAGAAACCAACAACACTTCCTTACAAGATACAAGATTCCAGCCTCTGGATCTCTAGGATAAAGGATCCATATATAGATGTTTGCAGGGGGTGAGTCAGCTTCTGGGATTTTGATTAGTGTCCTCTCTCTAATAGTTCTTCGTTCCACTTGGATATTCATGATCTCTTACTCATCCCTGGGTGAATTTAGAGAGGCAAGTGTCACAGGAGAAGTTTCTAGAATATTCCTTAATCATCCACCTTGCAAACTGTCTCTGCCATTTGTCTACTCTCACCCATCGCACCCTACAGAAGGGCTTTTCACTATTCATCGCACTTTTTGCATGTGGAAGGTGAGATGCATTGCACCCTTAGCACTAAGCAGTTTGTATGGTCCAGTTTTGACCAGTTCTGAGCAGTTTTCTGTAGAGAACTTCTGGGAGATGATGTAATCAGCTGACCTTGTTCCTTTAGGGTGTGAAACAACACTTTTAGGGACTTAGAAGCCCTTGGTTTATGGACATATATGATTGTGGTTGTAGTTCCCAAATATGTCTATAACAGGGTTGGCCACACAGAGATCAGTTGAGTGATTATCTTAGGTTTCTTTCACTAGATCTTCTAATGGAAAAATACTGGGGGGTGGATTCTGAATTAAATTTTCAATGATATCATCCTCATTTTTTGGTTTCCCCCCCATGACAGTTTCTACTGCACACAATGGTGTAGAATAGACTTCATCCTCATCCTCCTCCTCCAACCATAGATGTAGAACATGTTCTAGCAAGGGTTGGGCAGGAGGGTATAAGATTAGTTGCTTGGACATATGCATGTTCTTGATGGTCATGTTCCCAACCCAACAACTGATTTAAGCATTGGCAATGGCCAACTAGGGTCTTCCCAGGATGAGAGGATACCCAGTGAGCTTTGCCTTCGGCTAGATAACTAAGAAATCAGTAGGGTACTCCCAAGAATCAATGGAGACCATCACATCCTCCACAATCCCTTTAGGGGTCACAATGGAGTGGTCTGCTAGCTATAGTACTGTCGCGGTCTTTCTCAAGGAGCCCTAGATGTTGAGTTTGAGATTTTTTTCCTTTGTCATCACATTAATGGTAGCTCCCAGATCAATCAAGGTATGTGGGATCATGGTGCCATTGATGTGGACATCAACTACTGGGCTTCCAGGGTCTAGATATTTCAAACAGATTACCCGCCCCAACATCAGGTCGGACAATTGTCCTATGACATTGATGGTTGGGGCATATCTCTTGTGTCTGCCTGGATAACTAAAGCACTTCTATTTGATCATCTTATTGTATATAGGTACATCCTTTATGGCTTGGAGAATTGGTATCTTTACACATAATTGTTTCAATTCTCTCAGAAGCTCAGTTTCTTCTGGGGTGAGTTGTGTTGTCCCGGATAGTCTCTTAGGAAAGGGTGGAATTGCTTTTCGTTAATTTTCCCCTTTATCTTCCTCAACCTTCTAAGGGGAGGCTGGCTATCTAGGATAACCTTCCTAGATCATAGGTTAATATCCTGAATCTCCACAGCATAAGTTGGGCATGATGGTTCTCCACTATATACTTGCTAGGCTTGTCTGTTGTTTGGGTTCGGGTTTGATTAAGCAGGCATTTGGGGTTGTCTTGCTAGAGCAAGAGGCAATGGTTACAGTTGAGCAGGTGGTGGAGGCAAAAGAGTGGGAGGAGAGTTGTACTGGGGTCTCCACCCCTTATGAGATGCATTCCATTGAGGTTGTGGCTAAGCATAGGATTGAAATGAATGAGCGGCTAGCTGGGCATGATATTGAGATGGATAAGACTAAGGAGGAGATGTGGACCAGGAAGGATGAACAAGAGGGCCCCAAGAAGGTATGGAAGTGGCTTGGTTGGGGTTGTAGTATGCCTGAGATGTCCCTTGCATTCCCTACTGGTATGTTCTAGGTCCATGTGGTCTCCTTTGGTTCATGAATAGAGTGGTTCAATGACTCCTTCGACCCCTTGGTATATCGAATTAAGTCCGGGCAAGGAAGGACACTTATTTGTAGAATGATCTTCTTCACAGACTGAACAAACATCTATAGAGTTCAATGGACATTCGTTCCTAGGATGCCTTCTAGTGTACCTAGGACAAAAAATGGCCAAAGCCCTCTCTGCTTCCTCTTGTTTCCTTTTGATATGCAAGGTATCCATTTGCATGGCAAGAGTCTACAACATCTCACTCTTGAAGTATTCAAGCATGTTTCGAAGTTCACCTTTGAGGGATGAACTGGATGAGGAGGTATTGGCTATGGGTTGACTCCCCCTACCTCTCTTTTTGACTACCCTAGAATGGTTTCTTAAAATAGTCTTTATGTCTTCATAAGGTAGTTGGTAGATGTCTCCCCCGGCTAGTAGATGGAGGGTGTCTAGAAGGTCTTCCAGAATTCCCCTGAGAAGGACCAACTTCAATGATTTGGGGTCAAGTGTGCACCTGGCCCTTTTATAACTGAGGTGGAACCTCTCTTCAAAATCTTCCAATGATTCATCACTTCCCATGGTCATTCGGAAGATTTCTTCCTTGGTTTCTTTTGACCTACAATAGTCTCGATATTTATTATTGAAGGCCTGTTGCATCTAGGCCCAAGTTGTGATGCTATTTCCAGGTAACCCCATGAACCAGCACAATGCTTCATCCTTGAGGGTAGAAGGAAATAGTTTCAACTTTTGCTCATCTTTTGCATAGTCATAGGTTCGACGGGTAATAGCAAACTCAAACAAAAAGGTGTCAGGATATTTTGCAGTCAATCCATTAAAGTGAGGTAGGGATGAAGGGCTTATGTTCTTCATTTTAGTGTCCCCTTTGGTCTCTCGGATGGGAAAGGTATCCTCTACTCTTTCTCCATTCCCCCTAGCATTTTTGTTTTCAGCCATTGTCTCAGGAGGGATGTTTTCTTCTTCTTCTTCCCTTATAGGTTCTTCAAATATCTCTAGTTGTTCACCTAAAGGTTATTCTTGATCACTGCCACCGAAGAAGAGACAAGGGTGGCTATGTGATGTGGTGGGGGTGTTGGGCAAAAAATTTCTTGAATTATCTCTGTTCCTACAAGGCATGAAAGGAAATCTCTTTTTGGGTGGTTTTTGATTTTTTTTGCTTGTACTTGCAAAACTGAAATTGATTGAACAAACAAATTGCAACTAACTGAAATGAACTTGCTAAAATGGAAATTGTAGAATTTAAATGAAAGCAAGGAAATAACTAATCTAATTTTGCTGAAAAGGAAATTGCAGAATTGAAATGAAAGCAAGGAAATGGCTAACCTACTTTTGCTAAAATGGAAATTGCAGAATTGAAATGAAAGCAAGGAAATGGCTAATCTACTTTTTCTACAATGGAAATTGCAAAATTGAAATGAAAGCAAGGAAATGTGGAAATTGAAAGAGACAAATACTCTACTTTTGCTTAAATAAACTACTTAGCATAATGTTGCAGTAAAAAATAGAAGAAAAATATTAATCACAAAATATGTTGATGCTTCCTCGGCAACGGCACCAAAAAGTGGTGAGCACCAGTATTGCAGTAATAATGTGGCAACTCCTGGGCTTCCTACTTTACTTTTATCAACCCGGTAGTTTGTAACAAACTTGGAAGAGACAGTGTTGTATGCACAAGTACTAGTTCTTACTACAGGCTATCATTTGGTTAGCTGGCGCAAGATCACTAGGAGCTCAAGCCAACTTCTATGAATTCTAGAAGAAGTTTAATATGTGATGAAAGAAATGAAAGCTTACTCTACAGAGGCTACTCTCCTTGCAAAAAGAGAAAGAAGACTGAAATGCAAACTAAACCTAGCAAACCTAATTAACCAACTAATCCTATTTTTGTAGAAAGAGATATGAAAAACCATGAAATGAATGCTATTACCTACTTAGGAAATAAACATCATCTACTCAAGCTGTTTCTACAAGGAAATGAGAAAAAAAACTTCTTCCTGGATCTTTATGTATTTTTCGTTGAAATTGTCATGCATGTAATTTATTTGTTTATGAATGTGGCAACGATTAGGTGGCGATGGAGGGTGGATTTGGAGTTTGCATAGGTGATAGAAGGTGTGGAGGAATCCTAGGAGATCCCAGGTGGCCTTCTGGTGGCTTTCCCTGCAATTGGACTTCAAAAAGACACCTACAGGAAAATCTACACGAAGCTGCAGGGGATCTACAGGAGGATGTCGAGAGTTGTTTTAGAGGTTTTGAAGGTAGGAAAATGGGTGGAAAGGGTAGCTGATGACTAGGAGGATGTGTGAAGGTGTCTAGGGTTCATTAAGGAGGACTAGGGAAGAGAAACATGGTTGGACTTGTTCAAAGAAAGAAAGGAAAGTTTATGAGAAAAGTGCAAAAAATTAAGGTAGATTTGTGAGGGACTTTGGATGACCTATGGAAAATAGATCAAAGAGATATGGTGATGACTGATTAGCTTACTTATTGTGAGAGGAAATGTACTACCAGATAACTGAAAATCAAACACTGAGATTAAGCAAGCAAAGAAACTAGCTACACCAAAAAACAGAACTTTGCCTCAAGCTAAGCTAAATTCTTATCTAGGAAAGTAAATGTTGAACGATGATATATGGAAAGGAAGCATGGAAGGAAATTTATTGCAAAGAAAGGAATGAGCATGGTGAAATAGATCTATAACAAAGCGTTAACCTTCTAACAAACTGCAACACTAGAAATCCTATGGAGAAGGCAAATGTGTGTTTTTTTGTGGCAGCAAGAGGATCTTGGCCTCAGTTCATGGTCCTAAAGGGAGGAAAGGAGGCCAAGGCTCTGTTGATGGAATTTTTGTATCTTTTTCCTATCACTGTTCAACCTGCTACAACAAACTGAAATGGAAACAACCTTTTAAATCACCAAAAACAACCTATTCTTAACTAAGAAAAACATCTATCTAACAACAATTAATTCATAAACTGAAACAAAACATATAAATGCAAGACAAGAGGTGCTTGGCTACTTGTATTGGGCCCTAACCCAAGAGCTTCAGCCCTCTGAGGTAAGTCAATGCTAGCTCAAAAACAATCTCATCTTCATTATCAAAATAATAGTAACATTACATGAAATTGTCTACAAAAATAAGCTCGAAGTTGAGCAGAGCAAAACTGCAACAAAAGTTCGAAAATTTGACTAACATCCAACAACCTAATGAGTCCCTAGGCCTCTCTACTTATACAACTGAAGCTCCTAATAGCTTCCTTAAAATTAGGGAGGCTTGGCTCCTAGAACCTGAGATAGACATAAGTTATCCTCCACTTGCTTGGCTACCTCTTTGGTGCATTGATGTGGTTGCTTGTGCTCCGAGCTTTCTGAAGGAGAATTCAAAGTAGGGAGTCATAAATGAGGGGGACACCCTCCTATAAATCCTATCCCTTGTTTTCTTCGAATATTTGTTGCCAAATGTCCATTAAATCTTTGACTTTGTCTCCAAAATTGACCAAAAATCTGCATTAAGCACACATTCGACTCCATGGTATAATGACCAACCCAAATCACTCTATTAGTATAAATATAATAAAAAACATGCAATAAACTAATTATAATGGTGGATTAAGCTAAGTTAGGAGGAAAAATGAGCCCATATAATTACCCATTTATGGGGCTCATCAAATCCACCTCCCAGTGTATCACCATTAGACGACATAGTAAGAGAAACCCAAAACAACCCCTCAACTGATATCTATGTGGCCAACCCCACTTCTTTCCATGTTAAAAATATAGAGTTTGACCTAGAAAGAACATTTAAAATCAATCCATCCCTATCTACTTCCCAGAAGGAGCCATGCAACATATTGAGAAAACATCTAGATGCCTTCGCTTGGAGTTATAAGGGTTGAAAGGAGTGCACCCTTCAGTATGTACTCATCATATATACATGAAGGAAGATTGCAAGCTAGTCAAGAAGTCTCAAAGGAGGATGAACTCAGCACTTCAAGATATTTTTAAGGAAGAACTGAAGAAATTTCTTGATGCAGGATTCATCTATCCCATCTCTGACAGTGAATGGGTCTCTCCTTTGGTGCTAATGCCAAAAAAATGGTAAGTGGAGAATATATGTTGACTATCGGGAATTGAACAAAGCCACTAAAAAGGACAATTTTCCTTTACCTTTCATAGATCAAGTGTTAGACAGTCTGGCAGGGAAACTGTTTTTCTCCTTCCTAGATGGGTTTAGTGGGTACAATCAGATTCAAATCATCCCGGGAGACCAAGATAAGACCACTTTCACTTGTCCTTGGGGTACCTTTGCATACAGGGTCCTTCCTTTTGGTTTGTGCAATGCTCCAGCCACTTTCCAAATAGCATTATTGAGTATATTTTCTTAACTGGTTCATGATGCAGTAGAAATATACATGGATGATTTTACTCCTTATGGCTCTGACTTTCAGGAAGCTTTATCTAACATAGGAAAAGTTCTAGATAAGTGTATTGAGATGAACCTATCCCTCAGTCTAGAAAAAATTGAATTTCTTATGACTGAAGGGATCGTGCTAGGTCATGCAATATCTCAACAAGGACTACAGGTGGACCCCAACAAAATTGCCATCATCCAAAGGGTCCCACCTCCTCAAAAGGTGAGAGATGTTAGAAGTTTCCTAGGCTTAGCTGGATATTATAGGAGATTCATTAAAGACTTTAGCAAGCTAGCCTCTCCTTTGTTTGGCCTCCTAGGCAAAGATGTTGAGTTCATATTGTCATAAAATTGTCAAGAAGCCCTAGATAACTTGAAGAGCAAGCTAGTGACTGCCCTAATTCTCAGAGGCCCAAACTGGGCCCTAGCCTTTCACATTCACACAGATACCTCGAACAAAGCAATAGGAGCAGCCTTAGGACAAATTTATGAAAAATTACCTTATGCCATATACCTTATAAGCATAAACTTGTCAAAGGTAGAGTTAAACTATACAGTGACCGAGAAGGAACTCTTAGCTGTCGTGTATTCCTTAAACAAATTTAGACAGTATATCATATGCTATCAAACCTTTATGCACACTGATCATGCTACAATTATATATTTAATGAACAAACCAGATGTAAATGCTCGCATTATTAGATGGTTGCCTTTAATGCAATAGTTTGATCTGACCATTATTGATAAGCCCGATAAAGAGAATGTTGTTGCTGACTTTTTGTCTAAAGTAAATTTTGCTGCATGTGAAGAAGGAATGGTGGATGACCAAATTCCAGATGAAAACCTATTTTCTATATCAGTACTCTCTCGATGGTTTGTTGATATAGAAAACTATTTGGTTTCAACACATTTCCCACCACACCTATCGTCAAAAGAAAAGACCAAGATAGTAAGGGAAAACGCCCCTTTCACCTAGATTCAAGGCAATCCCTTCAAACATGGCCTAGATCAGATCTTGAGAAGATGTGTCAGGGAGGAGGAACTCTTTGACATCCTCCTGACCTGTCATGAGAGGCCTTGTGGAGGTCATTTTGTAGCAAAAAGAACCACCTTCAAGATATTGCAAGCAGGCTACTATTGGCCCACTCTTCATCAGGATATGAGGAGATACACGAGCCAGTGTGACCGGTGTCAGAAGATGGGGAACCCACTCTAAAGGATGAAATGCGCATGCAACCTCAAGTGACCTTTAAGCCATTTGAGAAGTGGGGCATGGACTTTGTGGGGCCTATCAACCCCCTTTCAAAGCAGAAGCAGTACATTATTGTGTGCACCGACTACCTGACAAAGTGAGCGAAGAAAAAAGCAATCAAAGTAGCAACAAAGGAAAAAGTTTTTTGAGGGAAAACATATTGTACAAGTTCAGGTATCCGAGAGAGTTGGTCACAGACCAAGGCAATCAGTTCACTTCCAACCTGATTGAAGACTTGCTCACACATCATAAGATCAAGCACAGGACTTCCACCCCTTACCATCCACAGGCTAATGGGCAAGTGGAGGTCACTAACAGAGCATTGGAATAGATCCTAACCAAGGTAGTGAGCAACAGTAGAAAAGACTAGGCAAACAAATTAGTTGAGGCCTGTTGTACAGGTAAATCCCCTCTACGGACAGAGGCGATCCCACTAGCCTAAACAAGGTCTAGCAACAATCAAACAACGCTAACACGCAGGTTCCTAATTGCAAAGTAAAGGCCGATGATGAGGGCCTACCTCGAATCCAACGCTAGTATTCGTAGAAGAGTCGTCACTTCCATTCTTTCACTTCAGCTGGTCACAATCCTCACGATCCTCATGAACAGACACCTGCACATGCAAAGAACAAGACAAATACAAGCATAAAATCCAAGAAATGCAACTATGTATCAGTAAGAAAGGATACAACTCAAACATCATTATAAAGACACATGAGTGGAACCATAATGATAGTTGTCTATTATTATTGATAAACAAAAGAGAATACAACCAAGTTCTGACGTCAAATCCTCCTTTGGCTGGGTGATCAGCAACACATGCCTTGCAAAGCTTGTAGGGGATGGGGAACAAGCCTCTCTCTCCTTGATTACTTGGACATGGATCTCCTCCTTAAAGATATAGCCTTATGGCGATGAACAAGGCCTCTTGTAACATGAGCTTAGCAATTCTCAGACTTTGGGACTTAGATTTGGGAGCTTGAAGAATAGAATTACTAACTAGCTTGTCAAAGGGAAAAGAACAAGCTTATATAGATGTAGGAGAAGTAGATAAGACCATCCACAAGATTCATGTGATTGTCCTTATCATTAGGAAGCTTCCATGAGAGGTGGAGAACTACTTCCCTCCTTGGGAGATTTGAAGCCCAACTGAACTAACTCAAACTGGAATCAGCTCATTAATAGGTTAGGAATAACCTTCAGAAGTTTGTTTGTTAAAAACTTTACCCAACTGGGTTGGCGTTAGTGCGACTCTAACACAGAGCGCCATCTGGTGAGCCCTCTTTGGAATATTTCCCCCATTGGTGCGAGTGATACACTGTGGAACAACGCCAATGGAAAAAGGGCTATATTTATGGGTATTTTGCAGAAGGTGTCTTCAGGGCATATGAAGAACATACTCAAGGGGATACAATGCAAGTGTTTTCAAGTTATGTCACTTCTCACAGGTCTCAGAATAGGTCCTCCAATGTGCGGGAGAAGGGGTAACAGGAATGGTGACAAAATATTGTGTAACAGATGCCCCCTAAAGCGTGAAGCCCGAGAGAGAGAGGGGTGAAATTCTTTACAAGAACATGGTCGGCTGAAAACACGGCCGCTGGAGAACCTGCACGAAGTACAACTGATATCTCAAATACATGATGTACATGGTATGGGCGCAGCCATCCATAGTAGAGTACATAAAAATCTAGATCCAAGGTATGGACATAGCCATCCAGCGAGGATCGATGAATAGACTCATGCATGGTCGTAGCCATCTAGTGAATGAGTCGCGTAGTGATTATAATAATCCACAAAATGTAACCTGGATCTCAACAGACAAAATCCAGGGTCTTGCGCTCCATCTCGACCCGAAAAAAGTACAAGTTCAAACATGCGAATATGGGAGTCGAAGTCGAACATGCGAGAACATCGTCTGATTACCAGTCAATGACGAAAACTGTTAACAGATGTGAGAGGTACCACCAATAATGACAATGGTCCTCAAGGTACTATAGGTACAATCCACAGCGTGCGAATCAGTGAGTCGGTGTTGAACACCCGTAGAATCATCCGATCGGAGGCCAATGATGAAAACCTCACGTCGAACACGAAGAACCTACCATTGAGGCATGCAGGCTCCAAGGTACCTGAAGGGAGTCTCTAAGTCAACTTCCTGGATAATGAGCTGAAGTTGACAGGAAGTGACCTTGATCGAAGGTGGGCCATAATGTTTCCCACATCATCGACACGAGACAGATAAGAATAAAAATTTTTGTGTGAGGTATCAGAGGGAGTTTGAGTATTCTATAGAGGTCAACTTCTCTTGAACATATCGGCGGCATGATAGTGGACTTGGCAGTATTTGACATCAAATGATCAGGGGTCATGGTGACAAGACGATGAGCAGATGAATGGTCAAACAGGATAACCCAAACCCACGGAGGCAAGTGTAAAACAAGATGGGATGTCCCCACCCAGACACGAATAAAGACAAGTGCCATGTTCAAGAGTGACATACTGCAGACATGACGATGATTGTGGTTCCTTTATTCCCCCACCATTTCTGGCGAGTACCCTGGTTATTTTTGGATGACAAGCTTGACGGGGATAACATATGCTTGGGAGGCATCATTGCGATGGAATCCGATTTCATTAAGTTTTAACGAGTCTGACAAAGGAAGAAATCGACGTCTTTTCATGTTTAGAGAGTTTGAAATGACAGCGAAAAGGAAACTCCAGGGGTGTCCTTTTTCGTAAAGTTGTGTCTCTCGAGACCGAAAAAGTATAAAACCATGCTCGAAAGAACCGCTCGATCATTATGACCGAGGAGTACTTTTCATAAGTAGTGATCCTGACCTGAAAAAGTAAAAAAGCAATCAAAACCACGTCACTTCATGACTGTTAAAAAACCGGAAACGACAAGAGTCTGACAATCTTTTCGTTTTTTAAACGGTCGGAAAAGGGTTTAAAGACGACCGCCTCTCATTTCCGTTTAACGAGTTGAGAGGACCAATTCGGCATTCTTTTCACGTTTAGAGAGTCAGAAAAGAGAAAAAGATGGCTCCAAAGTGACTTTTTTGTGTATTTACCGAGTCCAAAAAAGTATAAATAAAACTCGTTTCGCCGCCAAAGCTACATAAACACCTGTCGCTACACAAGAAATCGGCATAAAATCCATTTTCGACACAAATATTCATAAAAATATTCATAAAATGACTTTTAAAACCTATTTAGGGGTCAAAAAGTTATAAAATGGTGAAAATGGTAAATTAAAAAAAAAAAATTACTTTTCACTTTTTACCTTTGGAGAGCAACATTAGGGCTTTTGGAGTGCGACCTTCAGTTGGCGATTGCGACAAATCCAGTGTACCGTTTGGAGCGCCGTCAGTGTGAGGTAAGAGGTCTTGTCCTTAGCTCCATTTCTATCCATTTAGAATTTGTTTTAAATTGCATTTTCATCCCCTATAGGGAGGATTTCCAATTTAGGGGTTACGCCCATTGGCGCGGGTTTTGGGCACGGACCTGCGCCAATGGGGCAACTTTCCTATAGGGCAAGCGCCCATGGGCATGACTGTTTTAGAAACAGTCGTGCCAACAGCCGCACGGATTTTTGGGAAAATTCTTAACAAATTTCAACCTATTTACCTGCAATTTCAAGTTATTTAAGAATATAATTTATTGTTTTGTGCTTGTGTTTGCAAGGAAATACACAAAAAAAGTGATTATGTGGAAAGAGCGAGAACATGACCAAGTAGACCCATTGGCCTTAGCAGATAAGGATTGCATGGAGGCACTTAGAGCACGTGGGCTCAAGAAATTTTTCATGTTGTCCTATTTGCGAGCTCAGCCAGAGCTTTTACAGTATTTGGTCGACTTGTTGGACGTACAGGAACAGGTGTTCCGAATACGGGACCAAGTATTGGATTTAGACGTATCCGATGTCTACTTTCTCACTGGATTGTCACGATGGGAGCCAGTACCTTGATTGACCAGTAGCAAACCATCTGGAGAGAAGATGGAGGAGGTGAAGGCTCGAGTTTTCCCAGGTGCTAGATACGGGCAGGGCAGCTCGAAGGTGGATATCCCCACCATTCCGAACTTGACCCTAAGAGCATTGTTGTTTACCATCACACAAGCTGCAAGGGCACAGGTGCCCCACGAAGCTACGAAGAACCATTTGATCCTGGCAATAGAGTGCCTTAGTCTGATAGTCTTCAACTGGGCGTCAGCAATGACGACTAATATGAAGAGGCAGTTGACCAAAGCCAAGCAAGGCAAGCTGCAGCAATTCGGGTATGGCTCCATCTTGGTGATGTTCTTCTTGGAACGCATGCCAAGCTTCCAGGGCCAAGGGGCCTTTGTTCCAGACCCAGCACCTTGAGAGTCGAGGATGGCTCGATGGGTGGCACTGATGCCGAGGGGTGGTGGTGGTCAGCAGATGTCCTTTAGACCTGAGTCTTTCAGGTGGCTTCGCTACCAACTGATTGTGGTGGAGGACTGGCCATATGCGGGGAAATACTTCACCTCAGACCCTAACCTTCCCCTGCCAGAGGGAGAGGACTGGGATGAGGAGATTGGTATGACCTCATTTTTTGATTTTGTGATTTTATGATTTTTTTTGTTAGTACATGCTTGTCCTAATGACCTTTATATGCATATGCAGATGTTGGCCCAAAGTGTCCAGCTGGCATGTCTCCCATTGCAAGGAGATACCCAGTAGCAGCAGCAGCAGCAGCGGATCCTCAGGAAGAGGGTGGTGACAGAGGGGAGCTTATTCAGAACCTCGAGGCTATCATTCGAGGGATTCTAGATGCTTGGCTAGCGGATGTCCCTCTAGCATACCAGAGGCATACAGTGGGGGTGCCAACTCGCATCCACCGGTTCGTGAGGCATTTAGTACGAGTGGTGACGTGCTACCATGAGCACCACCGAGACTAGATATCTAGGCTATCTCTTTTCATGCATATTTAATGAGAGACATGTTATCTCCGGATGTATTCAGATAAACATGTATTATTTTTTGATGATGCACGAGGTGCAACATTTTGGACACACACACACACACACACACATATATATATATACATATGTTTTATGGTTTATTGTACTTTATGCTTCTTATATTATGTTGAACTACATGTTATGCAAATTTCTGTCCAACACATAATTAGCTAATGCATCGGTTAACGTATTAAGTCATCTTGGAATATGTTGATAAGTAATGAAATCAAAATCCCTTTCTAATAACTTAACACGTAAATACAACCTTAAAATCTGATGATCTATGACGGAATAACGCCCGTTGAGTTGGTGGACGACAAGCTAAGAGTTGAAGTTCACAACCAATGTTCGAATGCTGAGGCTAATTGCCTCAGCTAATAATTCAATCACAACACTATATTCGGCAACATTTTTCATTGTACAACCTAAGCAAACCCCTTGAATGTCTACTAACTCACCATGCGGATCGTAGATCACCCATGCCGCAGATGACAAGTTGTGTGTACTGCGGGAGGCACCATCAGCGAAACCAACGTAAGGCGATCCAGACATCTGTCCAAGAAGCAAAAAGACATAATAAGCAGCAATCACACCGACACACCAAAACAAAAATATGAAAACATGCACACACAACACACTTGCTGAAAGCACATGTATATACAAAAAAAAAGAGAATGCCTGGACTCATGCATAGTATTCTTTCAGATAAAGCCCATTTCAGGGCTTATCCAGGGGATTGCCTTCATAATCAATAAGCTCGTAGGATCCTTTTTGCAAAACTCTTTTCACAATGTAGGGCCCATGCCACATAGGCTCGAATTTTCCTACCCCCAGCTTATCGTTAGCTTGATCATAGAGCAGTACTAAGTCTCCCTCAATGAAAGAGCGAGGGTGAACAGTATTATTGAAGTGAGTTTTCACTCGCTTCTTCTGAGCTTCAATAGGTAAGGAGGCTAGACAATGAGTCTCGTCCAGCCGCTCTAAGTAAAGAAGATGCTCTTCTACTGGAGTAGTATCAAGGAGCATTTCGACGGCTATCTTTAATGAAGTAATCTCACACTCAATAGGAAGGGTAGCCTCCAGTCCATAAACTAACTGAAAGGGAGTGAAACCAGTGGCGTCCTTCACAGAGGTACGATAGGCCCACAAAGCAGAGAACAACATCAGATTCCAATTGGACTTATGCATGCCAACAGTTCGTTGGAGCATTGTGACCAAAACCTTGTTCACAGCTTCCACTTGACCGTTTGCCTAAGGATAGTACGGGGTCGAACTATCATGCCTTAGGCCCAACTGGCTTGTTAACTTGGTCATCATGTGATTACAAAAATGCTTTTCGTGATCAGTGACGATGGCTTGGGGTACTCCAAACCGCGAAATAACATGATTGAACAAAAAATGTGTCGCGGTGTGACCGTCTTCAGACAATGTAGGCATCACCTCGGCCCATTTCGTGAAATAATCAACAGCAGCGATGATGTGCCCATGCCCCCCGGTCGAGCGAGGGTTATAGGTCATATAACTGATGCCCCATTTGGCAAAAGGACCGACGGTTACAACGAGGTGCAGTGGAGTAGGGGGTACACACATCTTTCGTTGGTAAATTTGGCACTCATGACATGAACGGACAGCAAGAATGCAATCCTTGAAAATGGAGGGCCAAAAGTAGCCAGCACGAAAGATTTTTTGTGCAGTGGCATATCCAAACATGTGACCACCACACGCACCAGAGTGGCAGTCATTCAAAACTCTCTCTACTTCTTCGAAAGTCAAGCATCGGAGAAGAACAGAATCAACGCCGAGACAGTAGAGGGTGTCCCCAACGATGCCATATGGTTGGGCTTGATGTCGGATCCGTCAGTGAGCGTGTTTAGAGGTCTTGGGACAGAAGGAGGACATCTGCAAGTAGAAAATAATATCCCCGTACCAGGGATCGAGGGTGCTAATGAGGAGGAGAGTTTCGTCTAGAATGGAATCCTCTAACTGAGAGGAGGTAGCAGTAAATGGCAGTGAACACAAAATTTCAGCGAAGAAAAGCAATTTCTTAGACTTGGCAGCAGCAAATTCCAAGTCAAACTCTTGGAGGATGACTATCCACTTCAAGTATTTGCCCCCCAGCAACTGGCGTGATAGAATGTAAGTCATAAGATTGCAATCAGAGATCACTGTTGTGGTACGCAACAAGATGTAATGATGGAAGCGTTGAACAGCGCAAACAGCGGCTAGTGCCAACTTCTTGACATAAGCATATCGAGATTCCATGTCTAACAAATTGCGGCTAAGGTAATAAATAACGTGTTCAGTGCCATCATCGTCATCTTGAACCAGAACCATGCCAATGGTGGTATCAACAGCGGCCAAATACAATGTGTAATCGCGATGTTAATTCAGAGGCTGCAACAAAGGGGCGGAAACCAGAAGATTTTTAAGATAAGCAAAAGACTCTTGAGCTATGACATCCCATCGAAACGGGGTGTCGCGCTTGAGTAACCGCGTGAAACCTTTTGCCACCTCGGCATAATTCGGGATGAATCATCGTAAAAATTTTGCTTTACCCTGCAAACTCTGCAGTTGCCGCAAAGAAGCAGGGGGAGGAAGATTCAAAATGGCTTCGACTTTAAGGGGATCCAAGTGGATGCCCTCTCGGGAGATGATAAACCCGAGAAGTCAGCTAGATTCTACGCAGAAGACACATTTATGTGGATTAAGTCAAATATTGTAGTGTCAACAGTGGAGAAAAATTTCGCGGAGACGTGACGGATGGTCTTGGCGCTTAGTTGAATGAGCGGGGAGGTCATCCAGATAAGGTTGTACGATGTGCCAGATATCATGAAAGGCGTAAGGCATCGCACGTTGAAAAGTGGCACCGGCATTCTTGAGACCGAAAGGGAGCTTTTTATAAGCGAAAGTACCCCACAGATAGATAAAGGTCGTCTTGTGTTGATCAACAGGTGCGATATTAATCTGGTTGTAGCCAGAAAAGCCATCCATGAACGAATATATCTCACTCCCAGCACACTCATCAATGAGCTGGTCAATGAAAGGTGTGGGGTAGTTATCTTTCGGGTAGGCTTGGTTAATATCGGGATAATCAACACAGACACAAATAATACCCTGCTTTTTATCCACGGGGACAATGTTAGAGACCCAATCTGTGAGTGGGATAGGGTAAATGAAACCATCTTTAAGAAGTTTTTCGACTTCCGCTTTGATAGTTTCAGCCTTGTGGGGGTGCACAGGGCATAAACGTTGACGAACACGTTTATCTCCTGGATATGTAGGTATCTCATGCACTATGATGTTTGGATCAATGTCGGGCATCTCTTCATAAGACCATGCAAATACGTCACGGAACTCGCAAAAAAGAGCTATGTAGATATGAATTTCCTCAGGAGTGCAAGTGACTCCTATGTAGATGTGCTCGACAATCCCTGGTTTGACAGAGATGTCGATAGGTTGGGTCTGTGTAATGTTCCCCAAATTCCTTTCGGAAGATACTTGATAGACCTGAATAGGTGTCTGAAGAGGTTATGAAGAGAGACACGGAGCAAACCGCTCAAGGCAACCCAATGTTTCCCAAAGGGTAGGGAGAAATGAGGAACGGTGATGAAGATTGAACCACGGAGGTTCCTTGAGAGACATGGTCTCTATGATGGCTTCGTCAGAAGGAAATATTTCCTTTAATGGATCCAAGGAGGCACATTCTCCAAGCCAAGGGGAATAGTCGTATGAGTCAAGAGCTCCACTTAAAGAAGTAGATTGAGTAGGAGGAGCCGATACAACAGCGATTTCGATGTAGTTGAGCTCGGTGGGACTCAACGGCATCTCCTCACCCCACGATTCTATCTGGTCGATGGGGGGAAGGACCCAAGGATCAGAATGAACCGAGATCATACTGATGGAGGTGAGGTTTGGAGGTGGGAGTGAGAAAACACCCATGAGGGCAGGATCTTTGAAGAGCTCGGATCCCACACTCTCGAAAGGGATGGAGGTATGCTCCACGAAAGGCACATTGCCTTCAGAAGAAGAAGCGAAGAAGGAGAGCTGGTCTACCGTGACAATTTTCCCCTGGTGAGGGAAACGAATGACACAGAAGAGGGACGAAGCCACGGCACGCGTGGCATATGTCCAACTCTGGCCCAGAAGGAGGTTGTAAGTAAGATTTGTGTCAACGACCTCAACTTAACCTTCAACGGTTTTCCCTTCTAAAGTAATCGACAATCGTTGAAGGATACCATAGGGACGCGATTCTCTCCCATCAAAGGCTTCCAGCGTCGTGGGAGACTGGCTCAAAGTCAGGGACCCGATCGCTTTCCAACAAGCAACAGATATGATGCAAGTTGACGTGCCTTCATCAATAACCGTACGATGGATCGTTTTTGAGTTGATGATGACTTGTATGAGGAAGGCGATCTGATGATTCAGCCTTGGGACATGGCTCTCGAGATCAAAGGTGATCAAATTTGAATCTGCCGAGTCGATGCCACCGATGGCCGATAGTAGGGACTTTCTCTGAGGGGGCAGCTCTAGAGAACTTCTAAAGCGGACATAGCCGACAGAGCCTGCGCTAAGTCCTCAACTATGCTATAGTGCTAGGCAGCACGAGCATTTGGGTTGTAAGATGATCTCTAGAGCACTCCTTTGGGAGGGGGTCGGATGGGCGTCTCAGTATTAGGTCTCTCAATGTGGAGCAGACTAGAACTGGACGGAGGAGCACTTGAGGGGACCTCAGGCTCCTTCCCAGTGGATAACAGATATTCCTTTGTTTGAGTTGTTACATGAACGAGAATGGTTCCTACCATGAACACTTGGGAACCAAAGGGAGAAGAAGATGAATATGGATCAACCACCATTTGAGTCTGTTGAGAGGGGAAAGGTTCTTTCAGAACCGCAAGAATCCCGGGAGCGCCTTTTAACAAACGACTAACCTCAGACCACCTTGGGCAGTCTTTGGTACAGTGATCCTCATCACAGATAAGACAAGGATACTTTGGTTTACGCTTGGCTCCTTCCTCGGGTGGAGTTTTGGAGGAGTCTTGTTCAGGTTGCTCAGACTTATTCTTTGCTTTCCCATTTTTCTTTCCTTTCGAGGCCTTGTTCGTCGTGGTGGAATGAACGAAATTAACCTCAGAAGTACTTCCAGAATTGGAACCACCCTGAGAAGTATTTTCGTTAGAAGCATTCGATTTTTGCTTCCCAGGGTTCGAGGATGATTTTTTCGACGACAGATTCACAGAGCCAATAACCCCATCAACAGATGGCTTTGGTGGAGCTTTGCATGTACCGGGTCTCGGGGCATCAGGAAAATACTCATATAAAGTACCTGACTGAGAATAAACTAAGTCAAGGTATTGGGCACGCACAATAGCTTGCTCTTCAGTCGCACAAGCTCCCATAGCAATGTCCCGTGCGATCTTAGGGACAAAGGAAGTTATCAACCAATCGGTGAGGAGTTGATCAGGAATACAGAACTTGATCAACCGACGATGCCTTCTCCATTCATGTATATGATAAGAGATGTGCGTAGCTGTGTCCTACTTGAGAGACGTAAGGATATGCTTTCCCATCTCTTACCGAATGGGTAACTGAAAATGAGTGAGGAATTCCATTGCCAATGAATTGAAATCTTGAAAAGACGCACCGGTCAATTCAATGTACCATTTAGTAATGGAGCCGGTGAGAGTCCTTTCGAATAGGCGAAGTTGAACTGAATCGTCAAGCCATGAATTGGACGAACACCATAGGTGGTAAGTCATTACATGGGCTTGAGGGTCTTCTCTAGCTTTTCCGTCAAATTTGGGACAATCGTCAGGTATCTTGGTTGGAACTGGCGGCCATTGTGGATTATGCAAGATAGGATCATTGGTTAATTTTGACACATCGAGCAGTTCCAACATTGCTAAGAATGGTAGCTGAGGGTTGAAGGACATATGCGGTTGCGGATATGAGGTAGGGCCAGAGTTCCATCTAGTTGTTGGTTGCCCCCATTGACCTTGTCCGGACAGCCCAGGTCCATAAGGGTTATATCCATAACCGGACGGTTGATTCTGGATCTGCCCCCCAGTGCCCCATTGGTTACCATACTGACCTACAGGAGCAACATTTGGTTGCTGGTAATTTTGATAAGGAGCGGCCTGCGGCTGTTGATAATTTTGATATGAGGCAAACTGAGTTTGCCCCTAGGGTTGCTGGTATCCATATGGTTGTTGGGATCCATACTGAGCCTGGGGACCAGGCTGCGTTTGGTAAGAAGGTTGGGATTGAAACCCACCTTGCGACTGGAGACCAGTTTGAGTCTGGGGCTAAAAACCGGGTTGATCTTAAGAAGCAGGGACCATCTGCATGCCCAGTTGAGCAGGTCCAAAGAGATGTCCTTGGGAAGACCGAGGTTGGGTCATTTGGCCAGAAGGTTGTCCTAGTTGGGTTTGGGACAGACCTGCTTGCCCAGAAGGTTGAGCTTGCTTGGTGTTCGATTGTCCTTGGGCAACCGAGGGTTGTCCTTGCGGACCAGATGGCTAACTAGGCTTAGTAGTGGGCTGGCCTAGCTACATGTAAGGCTGACCACCCTGCCCAGAAGGGTACCCTTTCTGGATTCTAGGTTGTCCTTGTTGCAGGTAAGGTTGTCCCGGATTCCCGTAGGGTTGACCTGAAGGGTATCCCTGCTGGACTCCAGGTTGTCATTGTTGAGCATAAGGTTGTCCCGGATTTCCAGAAGGTTTCCCAAGATAGGTAAAATACGGACCACCATAAGCCGAAGGTTGTCCCTGAGAGGGTTGTCCTTGTGAGCCTCCAGGTTGCCCTAGATAGGTTTGGCCATAATACTGTTGCCCATAATTAGGCTGCGTGTAGGATGGTTGACCTTGGTATGATGGTCCTTAGTACAGCTGCCCTTGATCTAGATGGAATTGGCCACCACCATAACCCATGGTACCCCAAGCGACATTCAACGGAATTGAAGCCTCAATAGTAGGCTGAGCTGGCAAGGAGGTATACAAATGATGACCTATAGGGTCATAATAAGGGCCTTGCGTGCCTGGATTTTGGACAGCATGCAAATATTGAGAATATGGCCCCCCTGCTGGAATGTCACCAGAAGAAGGTGGTGCACTGCTTGTAGGATGAACAACTCTGTCAGCATGTGCCGACTGACCACTATGTACTGGACCGCGGGACGGGCCGAAAACAGTAGTTACGATGGAAGATGTCATAACGGCACTAGCATCCAGAGTTGAAGATGCGACACAAACAGTCGGATTGGTCGGAACTGACGTGACAACAGTATTGTGAACTTGCGAAACAAAAGATCCCGTAGTGGGAATAATGTTATGATCCCACATGGTACTGGAAGAGGAGTTCCTAGAGCCCATGGCATCCCTCAGAACTCTATAGCGCGCAGGCACTATGATACCGAGAGGGGTAACAGTGTAGGGCGTACATATGATTGGGGATGTGGCCGGGATATGAGTCTCAATACTTGACACCACAGGTGTTTCACTGGCTACAGGAGATGTGTCCTCCATATCAGAGGAAGCCATCAGGGTCAAAACACCAGTAGGAGTAGAGAGATAATCCTCTTCGTAAGGTTCCCAAATAGGGTTCCAAAACATATCGTGAAGCTCATCCTCTGGAGCACGAGAGCTCAACGGTTGGACACTTGGAATAACAGGAAAAGTGTCACCACAAACCGGTGTCTCAGGAGCAGCAGAAGAAGGAGACCCTTGGTCACTAGGGACGGGAGACGGGATCGATGGATCCGC
>APFE030937404.1:166253-188930 GCA_000404065.3 Pinus taeda | reverse complement strand
AAGGAGGAATCACCCAACCTTAAGTGAAAACAAAAGTGACTAGGTTTAACGATGCCGGAGCACGTCTCTAGCCTAGACCTCTAGAATGTGAGCATTATGTTCCAATGCGTTTTTAGATTCATTCAATTTATTTTAAAGTTGATCTTGAGTTAAGTTTCAGTTTTCAGGTCCTACTGTATGTAATCTCTCAAAATCCCTAAATGAAATCTATATGCCAAAACATGTCATTCCATTCAATGAATGCTAATTACGAGAGAGTTAAAGAGCTTTCATGCAAACGAAACGATGACAAACAACAAAAGAATTTCCCTAATGCAGCTAATGGAAATCAATAAAATTTTCTTTAAGATCACTAAATCACTAATCGAAATGAAAAGTCCTAATTTTCATTAACTGATTCAAAACAAAAGAGATTTTCCTTTTCGATAATGGCAAAATGCACTAAAGAGCTTTTGAGAAATAACACAAACAAATTCTATCCAATACACACACGTTCAGTTCCTCAAATCACAAATCAAACATCCAAATAACCAAAAAGATCCCAAAGACAACAATGAGCCGTGTGATCTGGGCTCAAAGTGAGACGAAGCAGAATTCAAGTGACGACAAAGAAAATCACCCAAATATTGCAACAAAATTATTCACAACTACCAAACAAGTGTAAGAGAGCAAACAAAAGAGTCGACTGGACCACAGAAAGATAAAAACACCTTAGGAAGGCTCGATTCACAAGGCCACTAGATGCCCTAGGGCTAGAAATGTGAAATCGGTAGAAATAAGAAAACACCCAAAGGGTAGCGATCAAAGCCAGTCAAATCACACTCCAACACACTCAAGTAGTCTGATAAAGGTACTTAGGACAAAACCAAAGCTCAAAAAGTTCACAACCAAGCCAAATTCAAAAGTTTACAGGCCTGGCGCGACTATCAGGCTGCAACAAGCGCTTTTCAGGAATTGGCGCGGGTTGTAAATGTGCAACATGTGCCAACTAGCGCAACTGTCACGCTATAAACTAGCGCCAGCCGAGTTTGCTATGGAAAAATAAAAACAAAAGAGCCAAGGTCAAATCAACAATACCTAAGTACACCAAGAGGAAAAAACAAACACAAGCATTCAACCCAGAAGGCTAAACGAGCAGGAGAAACCAAGGAAATAACCTAGAAACAAGGCAAGTTCCGAGCCGTTCAGTTTGTAAACCAAACCAGAGATGGACTGAAGTAGCATTGATCTACTTCGCTAATGCAAAGCAATAGCGTTTCGAAGGCTATCTGCCTAGACTTCAGGCTCCGTCTAAAGTTTACAAATCAAACAACAAGACAAGATAAACAAACAAGGCAAAAGCCAACTCCCCAGTGGAGTCGCCAAATTTTTGTACAGGTAAATCCCCTCTGGAGACAGAGGCGATCCCACTAGCCTAAACGGGGTCTAGCAACAATCAAACAACGCTAACACGCAGGTTCCTAATTGCAAAGTAAAGGCCGATGATGAGGGCCTACCTCGAATCCAATGCTAGTATTCGTAGAAGAGTCGTCACTTCTGTTCTTTCGCTTCAACTGGTCACAATCCTCACGATCCTCGTGAACAGACACTTTCACATGCAAAGAACAAGACAAATACAAGCATAAAATCCAAGAAATGCAACTATGTATCAGTCAGAAAGGTTACAACTCAAACATCATTATAAAGACAATATGAGTGGAACCATAATGATAGTCGTCTATTATTATTGATAAAAAAAAAGAGAATACAACCAAGTTCTGACGTCAAATCCTCCTTTGGCTGGGTGATCAGCAACACATGCCTTGCAAAGCTTGTAGGGGATGGGGAACAAGCCTCCCTCTCCTTGATGACTTGAACATGGATCTCCTCCTTAAAGATATAGCTGTATGGGGATGAACAAGGCTTCTTGTAACATGAGATTAGCAATTCTCAGACTTTGGGACTTAGATTTGGGAGCTTGAAGAATAGAATTACTAACTAGCTTATCAAAGGGAAAAGAACATGATTATATAGATTTAGGAGAAGTAGATAAGACCATCCACAAGATTCATGGGATTGTCCTTATCATTAGGAAGCTTCCATGAGAGGTGGAGAACTACGTCCCTCCTTGGGAGATTCGAAGCCCAACTGAACTAACTCAAACTGGAATCAGTTCATGAATAGGTTAGAAGGAACCTTCGGAAGTTTGTTTGTTAAAAACTTTACCCAACTAGGTTGGCGCTAGTGCGACTCTGATACAGAGCGCCGGCTGGTGCGCCCTCTTTGGAGGATTTCCCCCACTGGTGCGAGTGATACACTGTGGAACAATGCCAATGGAAAAAGGGCTATATTTATGGGTATTTTGCAGAAGGTGTCTTCAGGGCATATGAAGTACATACTCAAGGGGATACAATGCAGGTGTTTTCAAGTTATGTCACTTCTCAGAGGTCCCAGAATAGGTCCTCCAATGTGCGGGAGAAGAGGTAACAGGGATGGTGACAAAATACTGTGTAACTGATGCCCCCTAAAGCATGAAGTCCGAGAGAGAGAGGGGTGAAATTCTTTACAAGAACATGGTCGACTGAAAACATGGCCGTTGGAGAACTTGCATGAAGTACAACTGATATCTCAAGTACATGATGTACATGGTATGGGCGTAGCCATCCATAGCAGAGTACATAAAAATCTGGATCCAAGGTATGGATGCAACCATCCAGCGAGGATCGATGAATAGACTTAGGCATTGTCGTAGCCATCCAGTAAATGAGTCATGTAATGATCATAATAATCCACAAAATCGCAACCTAGATCTCAACAGACAAAATCTAGGGTCTTGCACTCCATCTCGACCCAAACGAAGTACAAGTTCAAGCATGCGAATATAGGAGTCGAAGTTGAACATACGAGAACATTGTCTGATTACCAGTCAATGATGAAAACTGTTAATAGACGCAAGAGGTACCACTAAAAATGACAATGGTCCTCAAGGTACTATAGGTACAATCCACGGCGTGTGAATCAGTGAACTGGTGTTGAACACCCGTAGAATCATCTGATTAGAGGCCAATGATGAAAACCTCGCGTCGAACACGAAGAACCTGCCATTGAGGCATGCAGGCTCCAAGGTACCTGAAGGGAGTCTCTAAGTCAACTTCTTGGATAATGAGCTGAAGTTGACAGGAAGTGACCTTGATCAAAGGTCGGCCATAATGTTTCCCATATCATTGAAACGAGACAGAGAAGGATAAAATGTTTTGTGTGAGGTATCAGAGGGAGGTTAAGTATTCTGCAGAGGTCAACTTCTCTTGAACACAATGGACTTGGCAGTATTCGACATCAAATGATCAGGGCCATGGTGACAAGACGATGAGCAGATGAATGGTCAAACAGGATAACCCAAACCCACGGAGGAAAGTGTAAAACAAGATGAGATATCCCCACCCAGACACGAATGCAAACAAGTGCCATGTTCAAGAGTGACATACTGCTAACACGACGATGATTGTGGTTGCTTTATTCCCCCGCCATTTCTAGTGAGTACCTCGGTTATTTTTGGATGACAAGCTCGACGAGGATAACATATGCTTGGGAGGTGTCATTTCGACAGAATCCGATGTCATTTAGTTTTAACGAGTCTGAAAAAGGAAAAACTCAGCGTCTTTTCATGTTTAGAGAGATTGAAAAGACAGCGGAAAAGTAATCTCCAGGGGTGTCTTTTTCGTAAAGTTGTGTCTCTCAAGCTCGAAAAAGTATAAAACAATGCTCAAAAGAACCGCCCGATCATTACGACCAAGGAGTACTTTTCATAAGTAGTTACTCTGATGTGAAAAAGTACCAAAGCGATCAAAACCACACCGTTAACGAATCGGAAATGACAAGGGTCCGACAATCTTTTCATTTTTAAACGGTCAGAAAAGGGTTTAAAGACGACCGCCTCTCGTTTCCGTTTAACGAGTCGAGAGGACCAACTCGGCATTATTTTCACGTTTAGAGAGTCAGAAAAGAGAAAATATGACTCCAAAGTGACTTTTTCGTGTATTTACCGAGTCCGAAAAAGTATGAAATACAACTCGTTTCGCCGCCAAAGCTGCATAAACACCTGTTGCTGCACAAGAAATCGGCGTAAAATCCATTTTCGACACAAATATTCATAAAAATATCCATAAAATGACTTTTAAAACCTATTTAGGGGTCAAAAAGTTATAAAATGGTGAAAATGGTAAATTAAAAAATTACTTTTCACTTTTTACCTTTGGAGAGCGACCTTAGGGCTTTTGGAGTGCGACCTTCAGTTGGCGATTGCGACAAATCCAGTGGACCATTTGGAGCGCCGTCAGTGTCAGGTAAGAGGTCTCGTCCTTAGCTCCATTTCTATCTGTTTAGAATTTGTTTTAAATTGCTTTTTCATCCCCTATAGGGAGGAGTTCAAATTTAGGGGTTGTGCCCATTGGCACGGGTTTCGGGCACGGACCCGCGCCAATGGGGCAAATTTCCCATAGGGCACGCACCCATGGGCGCGACTGTTTTAGAAACAGTCGCGCCAATGGCCACACGGATTTTTTGGCAAATTTTTAACAAATTTAAACCTATTTACCTGCAATTCCAAGTTATTTAAGAATCTAATTTATTGTTTTGGGCTTGTGTTTGCAGGGAAATTCACAAAAATAGTGATTGTGTGGAAGGAACGAGAACGTGACCAAGTAGACCCATTGGCCTTAGCAGATGAGGACTGCATGGAGGCACTTAGAGTGTGTGGGCTCAAGAAATTTTTCATGATGTCCTATTTGCGAGCTCACCCAGAGCTTTTACAGTATTTGGTCAAATTGTGGGACATACAGGAACAGGTGTTCCGAATACGGGACCAAGTATTGGAGTTAGACGTATTCGATGTCTACTTCCTCACTGGATTGTCACGACGGGGGCCGGTACCTCGATTGACTGGTAGCAGACCATCTGGAGAGAAGATGGAGGAGGTGAAGGCCCGAGTTTGCCCAGGTGCCAGATACGGGCAGGGCAGCTCGAAGGTGGATATCCCACCGTTCTAGACTTGACCCTGAGAGCATTTTTGTTTACCATCACACGAGCTGCGGGGGCACAGGCGCCCCACGAAGCCACGAAGAACCATTTGATCCTGGCGACAAAGTGCCTTAGTCCGACAGTCTTCAACTGGGCGTCAGTAGTTGCGACCAATATGAAGAGGCAGCTGACCAAAGCCAAGCAGGGCAAGCTGCAAAAATTCGGATATGGCTCCATCTTGGTGACGTTCTTCTTGGAACGTGTGCCAAGCTTCCAGGGCCAAGGGGCCTTTATTCCAGAACCAGCACCTCGAGAGCCGAGGATGGCTCGATGGGCGGCACTGATGCCAAGGGGTGGTGGCGGTCAACAAATGTCCTTTAGACCTGAGTTTTTCGGGTGGCTTCGCCACCAACTGATTGTGGTGGAGGACTGGCCGTATGCGGGGACAGACTTCACTAGAGACCCTGACCTTCCCCTGCCGGAGGGAGAGGACTGGGACGAGGAGATTGTTATGACCTCATTTTTTGATTTTGTGTTTTTATGATTTTTTTTGTTAGTACATGCTTGTCCTAATGACGTCTATATGCATATGCAGATGTTGGCCCAAAGTGTCCAGCTGGCATGTCTCCCATTGCGATGAGACACCCAGTAGCAGCAGCAGCAGCAGCGAATCCTCAGGAGGAGGGTGGTGACAGAGGGGAGCTTATTTAGAACCTCGAGGCTATCACTCAAGGGATCCCAGATTATGCTCGGCTAGCGGATGTCTCGTTAGCATACCAGAGGCACACAGTAGGGGTGCCGACTCGCATCCACTGGCTCCTGAGGCATTTAGTGTGAGCGGTGACGTGCTACCATGAGCACCACTGAGACTAGATATCTAGGCTATTTCTTTTCATGCATATTTTTTGAGAGACATGTTGTCTCCGGATGTATTCAGACAAACATGTATTATTTTTTGATGATGCACAGGGTGCAAACATTTTGGACACACACATATATATATACATATGTTTTATGGTTTATTGTACTTTTATGCTTCTTGTATTATGTTTAATTACATGTTATGCAAATGCCTGTCCAACACATAATTAGCTAATGCATCGGTTAATGTATTAAGTCGTCTTGGAATATGTTGATAAGTAATGAAATCAAAATCCTTTTCTAATAACTTAACACGTAAATACAACCTTAAAATCCGATGATCTCTGACGGAATAACGCCCGTTGAGTTGGTGGACTACAAGTTGAGAGTCCAAGTTCACAACCAATGTGCGAATGCCGAGGTTAATCGCCTCAGCTAATTCAATCACAACACTATATTCAGCAACATTGTTCATTGTACAACCTAGACAAACCCCTTGAATGTCTACTAACTCACCATGAGGATCGTAGATCACCCATGTCGCAGATGACAAGCTGCGTGTACTGTGGGAAGCACCATCAGTGAAACCAACATAAGGCGATCCAGACATCTGTTCAAGAAGCAAAAGACACAATAAGTGGCAATCATGCTGACATACCAAGATAAAAATATAAAAAACATACACACACAACACACTTGCTGAAAGCACACATATGTACAAAAAGAGAGTTCCTGGACTCATGCATAGTATTTTTTAAGATAAAGCCCATTTCTGGGCCTATCCAGGGGATTGCCTTCATAATCAATAAGCTCGTAGGCGCCTTTTTGCAAAACTCTTTTCAAAATGTAGGGCTGGTGCCACATAGGCTCGAGTTTTCCTACCCCCAGCTTATCGTTAGCTTGATCATAGAGTAGTACTAAGTCTCCCTCAATGAAAGAGCGGGGGTTAACAATATTATCGAAGTGAGTTTTCACTCGTTTCTTCTGAGCTTCAATAGCTAAGGAGGCTAGACAACGAGTCTCATCCAGCCGTTCTAAGTAAAGAAGACGCTCTTCTACTGGAGTAGTATCAGGGAGCAATTCGACGGCTATCTTTAATGAAGGAATCCCACACTCAATAGGAAGGGTCGCCTCCAGTCCGTAAACTAACTGAAAAGGAGTGAAACCGGTGGTGTCCTTCATGGAGGTATGGTAGGCCCACAAAGCAGAGAACAACATCAGATGCCAATTGGACTTGTGCATGCCAACAGTTCGTTGAATCATTGTGACCAAAACCTTGTTCACGGCTTCCACTTGACTGTTTGCTTGAGGATAGTATGGGGTCGAATTATCATGCCTAAGGCCCAAATGGGTTGTTAACTTGGTCATCATGTGATTACGAAAATGCTTTCCGTGATCAGTGATGATGGCTTGGGGTACTCCGAACCACGAAATAATATGGTTGAACAAAAACTGCGCCGCGGTGTGACCGTCTTCTGACAATGTAGGCATCGCCTTGGCCCATTTTGTGAAATAATCAACAACAACGATGATGTACCCATGGCCCCTGGCTGAGCGAGGGTTACAGGTCACATAATCAATGCCCCATTTGGCAAAAGGGCTGACAAATACAACGGGGTGCAGTGGAGCAGGGGGTGCACGCATCTTCCGTTGTTAAACTGGCACTCATGACACGAACGGACAGTAAGAATGCAATCCTTGAAAATGGAGGGCCAAAAATAGCCAGCACGGAGGATTTTCTGTGTGGTGGCATATCCAGACATGTGACCACCACATGCACCAAAGTGGCAGTCATTCAGAACTCTCTCTGCTTCTTCGAAAGTCAAACATTGGTGAAGAACAGAATCAACACCGAGATGGTACAGGGTGTCCCCAATGATGCGATATGGTTGGGCTTGATGTCAGATCCATCGGCGAGCATCCTTAGAGGTTTCGGGACGGAAGGAGGACATCTGCAAGTAGACAATAATATCCCTGTACCAAGGATCGAGGGTGCTAATGAGGAAGAGAGTTTTGTCTGGAATGGAATCCTCGAACTGAGAGGAGGTAGCAGTGGATGGCAAAGAACACAACCGCTCAGCGAAGACAAGTGATTTCTTAGACTTGGCAGTAGTAAATTCCAAGTCAAACTCTTGGAGGATGACTATCCACTTCGAGTATTTGCCCCCCAGCAACTGGCGTGACAGAATGTAGGTCATAGGGTTGCAATCGGAGATCACTGTCGTGGTACGCAACAAGATGTAATGACAGAAGCATTGAACAGTGCAAACAGCAGCGAGGGCCAACTTCTCGACATAAGCATATCGAGATTCCATGTCTAGCAAATTGCGGCTAAGGTAATAGATAACATGTTCAGTGCCATCATCGTCATCCTGAACCAGAACCATGCCGATGGTGGTGTTAGCACCGGCCAGATACAATGTGTAATCGCGATGATAATTCAGAGGCCGCAACAAAGGGGCGGAAACCAGAAGAGTTTTAAGATGTGCAAAAGACTCCTCAGCTATGGCATCCCATCGAAACGGGGTGTCGCGCTTGAGTAACCGCGTGAAACCTTTTGCCACCTCGGCATAATTCGGGATAAATCATCGTAAGAAATTTGCTTTACCTTGCAAACTCTGCACTTGCCACAAAGAAGCAGGGGGAGGAAGACTCAAAATGGCTTCAACTTTAAGGGGATCCAAGTGGATGCCCTCTCGAGAGACGATGAACCTGAGAAGTCAACCAGATTCTACGCAGAAGACACATTTATGTGGATTAAGTCAGATATTGTAGTGTCGACAGTGGAGAAAAATCTCGCGGAGATGTGACGGATGGTCTTGGCGCTTAACCGAATGATCAGGAAGGTCATCTAGATAAGGTTGTACGATGTGTCGGATATCATGAAAGGAGTAAAGCATTGCACGTTGAAAATTGGCACCGACATTCTTGAGACCGAAAGGAAGCTTTTTATAGGGGAAAGTACCCCACAGACAGATAAAAGCCGTCTTGTGTTGATCAGCGGGTGCGATATTAATCTGGTTGTAGCCAGAAAAGCCATCCATGAACGAATATATCTCACTCCCAGCACACTCATCAATGAGATGGTCAATGAAAGGTGTGGGGTAGTTATCTTTCGGGCAGGCTCGGTTAATATCACAATAGTCGATACAGATGCGAATAGTACCCTACTTTTTATCCACAGGGACAATGTTAGAGACCCAATTTGTGAGTGGGATAGGGTAAATGAAACCATCTTTAAGAAGTTTTTCAACTTCTGCTTTGATAGCTACAGCCTTGCAGGGGTGCACAGGGCGTAAACGCTGACGAACAGGTTTAGCTCCTGGAAACGTAGGTATCTCATGCACAACAATGTTTGGATCAATGCCGGGCATCTCTTCATAAGACCATGCAAAGGCGTCATGGAACTCGCGAAAAAGAGCTATATAGATTTGAATTTCCTCAGGAGTGCAAGTGACTCCTATCTAAATGTTCTCGACAATCCCTGGTTTGACAGAGATGTCGATAGGTTGGGTCTACGTAATGTTCCCCAAATTCCCTTCAGACGATACTTGATAGACCTGAATAGGCGTCTGAAGAGGTTGTGAAGGGAGACACGGAGCAAACCGCTCGAGACAAACCAACGTTTCCCGAAGGGTAGGGAGAAATGAGGAACGGTGATGAAGATTGAACCACGGAGGTTCCTTGAGAGACATGGTCTCTATGATGGCTTCGTCGGAAGGAAATATTTCCTTTAATGGATCCGAGGAGGCACATTCTCCAAGCCAAGGGGAATAGTCGTATGAGTCAATAGCTCCACTTAAAGAAGCAGATTCAGCAGGAGGAGCCGATACAGCAACGATTTCAATGTAGTTGAGCTTGGCGGGACTCAACGGCATCTCCTCGCCCCATGATTCTATCTGGTCGATGGGGGGAAGGACCCAAGGATCAGAACGAACTGAAATCATACTGACGGAGGTGAGGTTGGGAGGTGGGAGCGAAAAAACACCCATGAGGGTGGGATCTTTGAAGAGCCCGGCTCCCACACTCTCGAAAGGGATGGAGGTATGCTCCACGAAAGGCACATTGCCTTCAGAAGAAGAAGTGAAGAAGGAGAGCTGGTCTATCGTGACAATTTTCCCCTGGTGAGGGAAATGAATGACACAGAAGAGGGATGAAACCATGGCACGCATGGCATACGTCCAACTCCGACCCAGAAGGAGGTTGTAAGTAAGATTTGCGTCAACGACCTCAACTTCTACTTCAACGGTTTTCCCTTCTAAAGTAATCAGAAATCATTGAAGAATACCATACGGACGAGATTCTCTCCCATCAAAGGCTTCCAGCGTCGTGGGAGACTGACTCAAAGTCAGAGACCTGATCACTTTCCAACAAGCAATAGACATGATGCAAGTTGGCGCGCCTTCATCAATAACTGTACAATGGATCGTTTTCGAATTGATGATGACTTGTATGAGAAAGGCGATCTGATGAGGCAGCCTTGGGACATGGCTCTCGAGATCAAAGGTGATCAAATCCGAATCTGCCGGGTTGATGCCACCGATGGCCGATAGTAGAGACTTCCTCTGAGGGGGGCAGCTCTGGAGAACTTCTAAAGTGGACATAGCTGATGGAGCCTGCGCTAAGTCCTCAACTATGCTATAGTGCTGGGCAGCATGAGCATTTGGGTTGTAAGATGATCTCTGAAGCACTCCTTTGGGAGGGGATCGGATTTTCCTCTCGGTACTAGGTCTCTCGATGTGGAGCAGACCAGAACTGGACGGAGGAGCGCTTGAGGGAACCTCGGGCTCCTTCCCGGCAGACGACGGATACTCCTTTGTTCGAGTCATTACATGAACAGGAATGGATCCAGCCATGAAGACTTGGGAACCAAAGGGAGAAGAAGACGAAGATGGATCAACCACCATTTGAGTCTGTTGAGAGGGGATAGGTTCTTTAAGAACCGCAGGAATCCCAGGAGCGCCTTTCAACAAATGATTAACCTCGGACCACCTTGGGCAGTCTTTGGTATAGTGATCCTCATCGCAGACGAGACAAGGATACTTGGGTTTACGCTTAGCTCCTTCCTCAGATGGAGGTTTGGAGGAATCCTTTTTAGGTTGCTCAAACTTATTCTTTTCTTTCCCCTTTTTCTTTCCTTTCGAGGCCTTATTCGCCGTGGTGGACTGGACGGTGTTAAGCTCGGAAGTACTTCCAGAATTTGAACCACCCTGAGAAGTTTTTTCGTTAGAAGCATTCAATTTTTACTTCCCAGGGTTCGAGGATGATTTTTTGGACGACGGATTCACAGAGACAATAACTCCATCAACAGATGGCTTTGGTGGAGCCTTGGATGTACCGGTCTTGGGGCATCAGCCAAATACTCATATAAAGTACCTGACTGAGAATAAACTAAGTCAAGGTACTGGGCACGCGCGATAGCTTGCTCTTCAGTCACACAAGTTCCCATAGCAATGTCTCGTGCAATCTTAGGGACAAAGGAAGTTGTGAACCAGTCAGTGAGGAGTTGATCAGGAATCCAAAACTTGATCAACCGGCGACGCCTTCTCCATTCATGTATATGATCAGAGATGTGCGTAGCCATGTCCTGCTTGAGAGACGTGAGGAGATGGGTTCCCGTCTCGTACCGAATGGGTAACTGAAAAGGAGTGAGGAATGCCATTGCCAACGAATTGAAATCTTGAAAAGACGCATGGGTCAATTCAATGTACCATTTAGTAGCGGAGCGAGTGAGAGTCCTTTGAAACAGGCGAAGCCGAACCGAATCATCAAGCCATGAATTGGATGAACACCAAAGGTGATAAGTCATTACATGGGCTTGAGGATCCTCTCCAGCTTTGCCATCGAATTTGGGACAATCGTCGGGTATCTTAGTTGGAATTGGTGGCCATTGTGGATTATGCAAAATAGGGTCATTGGTTAACTTAGACACATCGGGCTGTTCCAATGTTGCTAGAAATGGTAGTTGTGGGTTGAAGGACATTTGTGGATATGAGGTAGGGCCAGAGTTCCATCCAGTTGCTGGTTTCCCCCATTGACCTTGTTTGGATGGACCAGGTCCAAAAGGGCCTTGTCCATAGGAACTTTGTCCACAAGGGTTATATCCGTAACTGGATGGTTGATTCTGGATCTGCCCCCAGCGCCCCATTGGTTACCATACTGACCTGCAGGAGCAACATTTGGTTGCTGGTAATTTTGATAAGGGGTGGCCTGCAGCTGTTGATAATTTTGATATGGGGCAAATTGATTTTGCCCCTGGGGTTGCTGGTACCCATACTGTTGCTGGGCTCCATATTGAGCCTGGGAACCAAGCTGCATTTGATAAGAAGGTTGGTATTGATACCCACCTTGCGGCTGGAGACCAGTTTGATTCTGGGGCTGGTAATCGGGTTGAGCTTGAGAAGCAGGAACCATCTGCATGCCCGGTTGAGCAGGCCCGGAGAGATATCCTTGCGACGACTGAGGTTGGGCCATCTAGCTGGAAGGTTGTCCTGGTTGGATCTGAGACGGACCTACTTGCCCAGAAGGTTGAGCTTGTTGGGTGTTTGGTTGTCCTTGCGCAACCGAAGGTTGTCCTTGCAGACCAGATGGCTGACTAGGCTGAGCAGTGGGCTGGCCTTGCTGCATGTAAGGCTGGCCACCCTGCCCAGAAGGGTACCCTTGCTGGGTTCCAGGTTGTCCTTGTTGCGCGTAAGGTTGTCCCGTATTCCCGTAGGGTTGACCCAAAGGGTATCCCTGCTAAACTCCAGGTTTTCCTTGTTGAGCATAAGGTTGTCCCAGGTTTCCAGAAGGTTGCCCAAGATGGGTAAAAGACGGACCACCAGAGGCCGAAGGTTGTCCCTGGGAGGGTTGTCCTTGCGAGCCTCCAGGTTGCCCTGGATAGGTTTGGCCATAATACTACTGCCCATAATTAGGCTGCGTGTAGGATGGCTGACCTTGGTATGATGGTCCTTGATACGGCTGCCCTTGATCCGGATGGAATTGGCCACCATCGTAACCAGTGGTACCCCAAGTAACATTCAACGGAATTGAAGACTCAACCGCGGGTTGAGCTGGCAAGGAGGTATACAAATAATGACCTATAGGGTCATAATAGGGGCCTTGCGTGCCTGGATTTTGGACAGCATGCAATTACTCAGAATATGCCCCCTCTGCTGAAATGGCATCATAAGAAGGCGGGGCATTGCTTGTAGGATGAACAATTCTGGCAGCATGTGCCGATTGACCACTACGTACCAGACCACGGGATGGGCCGGCAACAGTAGTTACGAAGGAAGATGCCGTAACGGCACTAGCAATCAGAGTCGATGATGTGACACAAATGGTGGGATTGGTCGGAACTGACATGACAACAGTATGGTGAACTTGGGAAACAAAAGGTCCCATAGTGGGAATGATGTTATTATCCCACATATAAGAGGAATTCCTAGAGCCCATGGCATCCCTCAGAGATCTATTATGCGCAGGCACTATAATACCGAGAGGTGTAATAGTGTACGGCGTAGATATGACTGGGGATGTGGCCGGGATAAGAGTCTCAATACTTGACATAACAGGTGTTCCACTCGATATAGGAGATGTGTCTTCCATATCAAAAGAAGCCATCGGGGTCGAAACACCAGTAGGAGTAGAGGGAAAATCCTCTTCGGAAGGCTCCCAAACAAGGTTCCAAAACAAATCGTAAAGCTCATCCTCTGGAGCACGAGAGTTCAACGGTTGGACACTTGGAATAACAGGGAAAGTGTCACCACAAACTGGTGTCTTAGGAGCAGAAGAAGAAGGAGACCCTTGGTCACTCGGGACAGGAGACGAGATCGATGGATCCGCCAGGATGATCAAATCAAACAAAAATCCTATACAAGCTAATGATAAAAGACCCTACTCAAAACTAACGCAAACAAGATCTAACAAGGTAAATGTAATCGTGGTCGAATAAATTTTTAAGACATTAGGACACAACTTGACCTTTTCATGCTTTAAGAGTCGAGAAAAGGAAAAAAGATGATTCTAGTCACCTTCGAATATTTAGTGAGCCCGAAGTGACAAATGCTCAAGTGAGCCTTTTCTTTTAAGGAGTCCGAAAAGGATAAAAAAGTGACTACTTTAGAGAAACTAGGCAAGGGGTTTACTAGACAATCCATAAAACTGCATATACACCTTAGCAACCATATGAAAGCTAAGTACTTTCCGTACGACAGTCAATCTTCCCGAATGTTGTGTTCAGTGCGTTACGGGCTGTAAGGCGGCAGACACGGCTTCCTGTGGATCAAGGATGATAACCTAGTGGAGTCTCCCCATATATATGCGACGATACGTGGGAGCACAAGTCCGTACTAGACCACAGTTGAGTCACACAAGGAGGAATCACCCAACCTTAATGTGAGAACAAAAGTGACTAGGTTTAATGACGCCGGATCATGTCTCTATCTTAGACCTCTAAAATGAGAGCGTTATGTTCCAATGCATTTTTAAGTTCATTCGATTTATTTTAAAGTTTATCTTGAGTTAAGTTTCGGTTTTCAGGTCCTACCGTATGTAATTTCTCAAAATCCCTAAATGCAATCTAGATGCCAAAACATGCCATTCCATTCGATGAATGCTAATTACAAGAGAGTTAAGAAGCTTTCATGCAAACGAAATGACCACAAACAACAAAGAGTTTCCCTAATGCAGCTAATGCAAATCAATAAAATTTTCTTTAAGATCACTAATTTACTAATCAAAATGAAAAGCCCTAACTTTCATTAACTGTTTCAAAGCAAAAGAGATTTTCTTTTTCAATAATGGAAAAATGCACTAAAGAACTTTTGAGAAATAGTACAAACAAATTCTAACCAATACACACATGTTCAGTGCCTCAAAACACAAATCAAACACCCAAAGAATCAAAAAGGTCCCAAAGACAACAATGAGCCGTGTGATTTGGGCTCAAAGTGAGACGAAGCGGAATTCAAGTGAAGACGAAGCAAATCACTTAAACAATGCAACGAAATGATTCACAACTACCAAGCAAGTGTAAGGGAGCAAACAAGAAAGTTGACTGGACAACAAAAAGATCAAAACACCTTAGGAAGGCTCGATTCACAAGGCCACTAGATGCCCTAGGGCTAGAAATGTGAAATTGGTAGAAAAAAGAAAACACCCAAAGGGTAGCGATTGAAACCAGTCAAATCACACTCCAAGACACTCCAGTATTCTAATAAAGGTACTTAGGACAAAACCAAAGCTCAAAACGTTGAGAACCAAGCAAACTTCAAAATTTTACAGGCCTGGTGCAACTGTCAAACTGCAACTAGCGCCTTTCAGGGATTGGCGCAGGTTGTAAGTGTGCAACATGCGCCAATTGGCGCGACTGTCATGCTATAAACTAGCGCTAGTCGAGTTTGCTATGGAAAAATAAAAACAAAAGAGCCAAGGCTAAACCAGCAATACCTAAGTACTCTCAAGAGGCAAAACAACATAGGTATCCAACCCAGAAAGCTAAACAAGCGGGAGAAACCAAGGAAACAATCAAGGAACAAGGCTAGTCCCAAGTCGTTCAGTTTGCAAAACAAACTGGAGATGGACTGAAGTAGCATTGATCTACTTCGCCAATGCAAAGCAATAGCGTTTCGAAGGCTATATGGCCAGACTTCAGGCTCCGTCAAAAGTTTACAAATCAAACAACAAGACAAGATAAACAAACAAGGAAAAAGCCAACTCCCCAGTGGAGTTGCCAAATTGTTGTACATGTAAATCCCCTCTGTGGACAGAGGCGATCCCACTAGCCTAAATGGGGTCTAGCAACAATCAAACAACGCTAACACGCAGGTTTCTAATTGCAAAGTAAAGGCCAATGATGAGAGCCTACCTCGAATCCAATGCTTATATTCATAGAAGAGTCGTCGCTTCCGTTCTTTCGCTTCAGCTGGTCACAATCCTCACGATCCTCGTGGATAGACACCTACACATGCAAAGAACAAGACAGATACAAGCATAAAATCCAGGAAATGCAACTATGTATCGGTCAGAAAGGATACAACTCAAACATCATAATAAGGACACATGAGTGGAACCATAATGATAGTCGCCTATTATTATTGATAAACAAAAGAGAATACAACCAAGTTCTGATGTCAAATCCTCCTTTGGCTGGGTGATCAGCAACACATGCCTTGCAAAGCTTGTAGGGGATGGGAACAAGCCTCTCTCTCCTTGATTATTGGACATGGATCTCCTCCTTAAGGATTTAGCCTCATAGGGATGAACAAGCCTCTTGCATGATAAGCTTCGCAATTCGCAGACTTTGGGACTTAGATTTGGGAGCTTGAAAGTAGAATTACTAACTAGCTTGTCAAAGGGGAAAGAACAAGCTTATATAGAGGTAGGAGGAGTAGATAAGACCATCCACTTGATTCATGGGATTATCCTTATCAGTAGGAAACTTCCATGAGGGGTGGAGAACTACTTCCCTCCTTGGGAGATTCGAAGCCCAATTGAACCAACTCAAACTAGAATCAGTTCATGGATAGGTTAGAAGGAACCTTCGGAAGTTTTTTTGTTAAAAACTTTACCCAACTGGGTTGGTGCTAGTGCGACTCTGAGACAGAGTGCCAGCTGGTGCACCCTCTTTGGAGGATTTCCCCCATTGGCGTGAGTGATACACTGTGGAACAGCGCCAATGGAGAAAGGGCTATATTTTTTCGTATTTTGCAGAAGGTGTCTTCAGGGCATATGGAGTACATACTTTAAGGGATACAATGCAAGTGTTTTCAAGTTATGTCAATTCTCACAGGTTCCAAAATAGGTCCTCCAATGTACAGGAGAAGGGGTAATAGGGATGGTGACAAAGTACTGTGTAACAATAACTGTGTAAGGGCCTCACTCTGGCCTACATGGCTTTACTGGACATGTTCAAAGACCAAATTGATGAATCCCTAGACCTGGACATAGAAAATGACTTTTGTCCTTTAAAGGACCAGACCTTGATTGTAATGGGCTTTGATGACTATTAACAAAAGACCTGAGCCAACAGGAGCCAGACATGAGGGGGACTGACTAACATGACCTTCTCTGTTAGATTATGGCATGCCCCTAGCAGAATGCAGCTAGGTGAATGGAGTGGGACACCTAAACATGAAATGCATAAAGAGTTTTGATCTCTGACAGAGGACTGACCAGACCGACTCTAACACGCTCAACAACCAAGATCTGAAGCATCACTCCCATTAGGTTGTGCCACGCCCCATGCCATGTACATAGTCTACTTGATGCTTGTTGTTTCATTTCTTTTTCTTTGCTTACTATCTTTGTTTTTACCTTTTTTTCTTTGCTTACTATTTTTTTTTACATTTGTTTGGTTTGTTTGATATATTACTATTTTTGTTTCCAGAAATCAGTGCTGCCAACCACTACGTTCTAGATTATAAATAGAATATGTGGCTGAAATTGAAGAGAATTGTGACACTACAGCACTTGGCCAATATTCTGTTCGTCTTCTCTATGCTTGGTCATAACCTTCGGCCAATGAAGTCTTGATGGAAAATACGAACCATCTGCAAGGGAATTTTTGGTCCAACCATGAACCTGTGTCCACACTGGGAATGCCCATGCCTATACTTAGCCTTCTTCTCTGTGTGTTCAAGTTCATCCAACTAATAGAAACAGAGAAGGGAAAATCTAAATGAGTAAACCCATGTCAGATTTCTTACATGCTTCTATAAAGGAACAACCCCTTCTGCTCTCAATAAGTCTGGATCCCTCTTCCACCCAAAAAATAAATAATCTCCTATGCATAGTCCTCTTGAAAAATACAAAGGTGAAAGAAGAGAAAGGTTTCTTGTGCAGAGAGGTGAAGCATGCAACTCCACCAGGGTACTGACCAGGCTTGCTAGCAGTGGAGAAATGTGTATGTTCCTTTATGACTTTGTCGAGGTATTGTCCGGGCCTACTGGTAGCAAAGAAACACCAGAGATGAAAACTTATACTCTGAAAATATTCAACTCGTGAGCTAAGCTACCCTTCCCAAATTCAAAGCACTATGATCAAACTGAACTTTTGATTCTGTTTGATTGAGTTGGAAAAAGGTGAACCATGTATGTCCACGGGGTAAGTGGGGAAACCAAAGTAACCCACACACCAATTCAATAATCCCCGAAAGACCAAGGCCCTATGCTAGCAATGAACAAAAATAGAGAAGTTGGAGTTCTACCACTGTGTCATCAAGTGTTGTAGCAGCTACAACCACCCTCCAAAATTTTGGCCTACACCCAATTTCAGAGCCTCCCTTGAGGGTTTCACTTGATGATTGCACACACTCAAGTTCACTCTATGAGCTCATGTGAGTCTTAGTATTCATCTTTCTTGTTCATTTCACCAAGTCTTGCATATTGATGTCAAATTCATGCTTACGACCATGTTCTGGTTATGCTCAAAGTCTTCGCTTCATGTGTACTTGTTGTGCTCGTTATGAAGCATCTTTTGCACTCACACACGAGGTCACATTCACTATCATGCAAGGGTCAACATGGTCGATCAACGATCAATCACAAATTTCACTCTTATCACTTGCATCATCAATCAGTCATGTTGAACATGTGTGTCTCGTTGGTTAGTCGTCTCATCGTCAAGTCATGTGGGTGTGTGTTCGTAAGATCACATTTGCATATTTCACTCATTCACACACTTAGTCATTTTGCTGAATTTCTAGTGACCAAACTCCCCTTTGACAGTTAGACCATTTCCCTGTCATCGAATTGATCGAGTCTCACCCAGAGTAGTGCAGAAGCACCAAGCAAGTCTTTTCAAGCTATGCTACCCACAAGAAATTCAATCAACCTTCATGCTGGCCACCCAGAGAGTCGAACCCGACACTCACCCCAGCACTGACTCCCCTCAAAAATTGTGTAGACTTTGCTGACCTTACCCACTCTGCTAACTGAGGAAATTGCATAGACAGTCCGGACAAACACCTAGTCCCCATCCCTGTCTCCCTTAAAACATTGCGCAGTTTTCCCAATTAGGCCTTCCAACAATCAATCGACTACTCATCCAAAAAATTGTGCAGTATTCACAATCATGCTCTCTGCTGCTCAATAGACTACTCAACTCAGAAATGGTGTAGAGATGATCAACAGGCCGGCCTCCTAAAATCAGTGCAATTTCTCTTGCTAATAGCTCCCCGCAGCAGACTGACAGTTCCCTCCAGGAATTGCACCATTTCTGCTGCAAAGCTCCTAGTAACTGATAACCTATTCCCCTTGGGAATTGCATAGTTTCTACTACCAGTGACCCAGCACCTGGTTGCTAGTTCCTCTAGGAATTACACAGTTCTAGCTTCCAGGCTCCCATCTAGTTCCTCCAAAAAACTGCGCAATTTTAACGTGCTGATCCTCCATGCGGCTCAGGCTATTCCTCCAGAAAATTGTGCAAATCTTTTTGTCAAGCCCCTACTGCTTGCTATTTTTGGAAAATAAGTAGATCCTATCTACCTTTCCTTCCTGTAGCCTGAACTATCCCTCCTAATATTTGCGCAGTTTTCCCTTCCTATGGAGCCAAACCTCGCGGACAGACACTGGATTGCCCATATTCATCACCCAGTGACTCTTGTATAGTTTTCATTAGCAGTGCCCGAAGCCATCATCTCGCCTCGCAACATTGCTTCCTCTCCCAGTCACCTGCATCTGAAGTGATCATGTGTTATCATAGGCTAGGAGGTTTTGGATTTGATGTTGTCTCGTCATGAGTGACTACGGATATAGGTACACCAACAAACATGGTGCGATGAAGAATGGGATGAATTAAGGGAGCACATGCAAAAGGACAGGTTCACCAACGGATGAATGAAGACTCTGGAAGACTTTTCTTGAGTAGATGTCTCCACTACTAAAACCTTTGCATGTGGCTTGTCTGCATCAGTCTGAGGCTCCTCCTCCTTAGGAACCAACAGTTCCTCCATAGCCTGTAGTTGGAGCTCCCTCTCAAGGGAAACTCACATGGCCTTTCACTCATCAAACCTGATATCTTTGTGAACCATTGTCCTCCAATTGGTAGGAAAGTACACCCAATAGTTGTGGGGTGTATTAGTATACCCCACAAGTATCCCCAACTCTATTGTTGGCTCAAGATTCTTCCATGCATCCTTTGTCACATGGAAATATACCAATGAGCCAAAGATCCTAAAGTGACCCACATCTAGTCTCTTACCATAGAAAGCTTCCTTTGGTGTCTTCATCCCATGTATGCAATGCGGGCTTCTATCCTGCAAATATACCATTGTGTTGCATGCCTCAGCCCACAAGTGAAGTGGTAGGCCTTGGTCATGCAGCATTGCCTGTGCTACCCCTACAATAGTTTTGTTCTTCCTCTCGGCCACCCCATTCTATTGTAGGGCATGAGGTGTCATCAACTCTCGTTTAATTACTTCTGCTCCACAAAAGTCCTTAAACTCTTGAGAGACATATTCTACACCATTGTCACTTCTCAAGGCCTTGATCTTCTTCCCTGACTCTTTCTCAACCAAAGCTTTAAACTCACAAAACTTTGTGAAGGTTTGGTCTTTCTTCTGCATGAAATAAATCCATCATTTACGAGAAAAATAATTAATGAAAATCACATAATACATTTTCTTCACTATGGATGTCATCGAGAATGGTCCACACAAATCAGTATGAACTCGCTCTAAGATAGCCTTTGCTCGACTGTCTCGATCATGAAAGGAAGATTTTGTGTACTTTCCCAAGTCACAACCTTTGCATGTGTCAACTTGCTCAAGTTTACCTTTAGGAAGTCCTGAAGATATCTGTTGCATTATCTTCAAAGCTCCACGATGAAAATGGCCCAACTGCCTGTGCCAAAACTCACCAATATCTTGGCTTTGCGCCAATTCTTCTTTTGTACTCAATGTTTCATAATCATCTACCTCTAGTTTATAGAGATTGTTGACCTAAATCCCTATCCTCTTGGTCTAACCTGTGGCTATGTGTCTTAGGAATGCCTTTCCTTTATTAAACACAACATTGTAGCCTTTGTCCTCTGACATCGTGACTGATACCAAGTTCTTCTTCAATCCAAGAACATACTTCACATTTGTCAAGGGGAGAGGAGCTCCATGCTCCCTCTTAAAAGCAACTATGCCTACTCATGAAACACTGTACTTTCCATCGTCACCCATCTCTATGTGCATCTTGAGGTCTTTCTCCTCCAAGGTACTGAATAAAATTTTATCGTCGATCATGTGGAGTGAGGCTCCACTGTCAAGATACCAAACATAACCCACCATCGATGACACCATGAATGCGATGAGGATAAAGTCCAGTTTGAACTCAGAGGCTAATGCCTAACCTTCCGACCCTTTCAAGGATCCCTTCTTGGACTTCTTCGATGGGAAATTAGTAGCATAATGTCCCATCTCATAACAGTTAAAGAATCTCACTTTAGACTTGTCAACCTTCTTCCCTCCATGAGAGGAATTCGATTTGGAATGGGAAGCCTTCCCCTTCCCTTTTGTTGCCTTACTTGCTAAGACCAGATTTTCTTCATCATTATTCTTGGATGAAGAACCATCTCATGTGCTCCTCCTGATCTCCTCTTGCATCAGATCAAACCACATTCATTCCCAATTCAGTAGTTTCTCCCTTCCATTCACAGAGTCCTGGTAGCTATTCCAACTCTTTGGAAGGCCGAGGAGAGTGAGGCTCACCATATCATCATCGTCAGTAGTTAGTCCCACACTACTAAGCTCATCTCTATAGGTGGTGATCTTTTTTAGATATGTGGCAATAGTATCGCCCTACTCCATCTTGATTCTCCAAAGCTTATCCTTGAGCGCCAGTTTCCTCTGGTTGTTATTGTTCTGGTAGAGGTCCTTCAATGTCTTCCACATTGAAAATGGAGTATCCTTCCCATGGAGACTCGAGACAATATGGTCTCGAACTCCCTCAAGGATGATCCATCTCACCTTCGCCACACACTTCTTCCATTCAACCAAATCTTGTGCATTAGTTGAAGTTGGCTTTTGGATTTCTTGATCAATGAATTCCTTCAAGCCATTGTCTTCTAATACAGCCTCCATGCGATCTTTCCATGCTATGTAATTCAAGCTACCATCCAAGGCATACTCAAGTCTCAAGCCATTGAACGTCATTGGCCAACCTTGAAGTATGATAAGAATTCAATTTTGCACCTGCAACCCCAAACTTCAAACTTAGAATTCTCTTCTCAGTATACTGTTCACAGCTCCAATAACCTTTGCTCTGATACCATGTAGAAATTATGACTATAGATTAACCTAATATTGCAATATAACTAAAGCAAGATACTTTAATCTACTTCTAAAATCAATTAGCGGAAGCTTAAATGATTTGAGCAAGATCAAGCGGAACACATATAACCAGAGAAGAATCCATTAACATGAAACATAGAAGAATACTCACGGGAAAGCCTCACCTAAAATCCCCACTATCTATATTATCATTACAAGTTGGAAATTCCTTAGAATTATACAAAGACCTTCTCCTCTGCCCTCTTGATCTACTATTTCCTTGTGCAATTTCTCCTGGGTGATCCTCCTATTACCAAGCGTAACATTGATCACTCACACTGATCTCACACCCTGTAAAACTGCGCAATCCTCAAGGAAGGAATTCCTTCTGCATGCATGAGTTTTTTTTATAGGAAAACACGTGCAATTGATAGTACATTGTCCCTGTCTTTAATCTCAATTGGGTCTTTCTCAGAATAGACATGCATGAGTTACTGATGAGAGAATCTTCAGTTATCTGGAGTACACTAGTTGAGTGCATGCATGCATCAACTGACTGATAACTCACAATTAGTTCCTCA
>APFE030937404.1:147997-161006 GCA_000404065.3 Pinus taeda | reverse complement strand
GTGAGCTTGTTCAGATATGTGGAAATAGTATCACCCTTCTACATCTTGATTCTCTGAAGCTTATCCTTGAGCACCAATTTCCTCTAGTCGCTACTATTCTAGTAGAGGTCCTTCAATGTCTTCCTCATTGAAAATGGGGTATGCTTCCCATGGAGACTTAAGACAATATGGTCTCAAACTCCCTCAAGGATGATTTGTCTCACCTTCACCACACACTTCTTCCATTCAGCCAACTCTTGTGCATTAGTTGAAGCTAGCTTTTGGGTTTCTTGATCAATGAATTCCTTCAAGCCATTGTCTTCTAATACAGCCTCCATGCGATCTTTCCATGCTGTGTAATTTGAGCTACCATCCAAGGCATACTCAAGTCTCAAGCCATTTAACGCCATTGGCCAACCTTGAAGTATGATAAGAATTTGATTTTGTCCCTGCAACCCCAAACTTCAAACTTCGAATTCTCTTCTTAGTATACTATTCACGGCTCTGATAACCTTTCCTCTAATACCATGTAGAAATTCTGACTATATATTAACCTAAATATTCAATATAACTAAAGCAAGATACTTTAATATACTTCTACAATCAATTAGCTGAAGCTTAAAAGATTTGAGCAAGATCAAGTGGAACACATATAACCAGAGAAGAATCAATGCACATGAAACACAGAAGAATACTCAGGGGAAAGCCTCAGCTAAAAACCCCACTATCTATATCATCATTACAAGTTGGAAATTTCTTAGAATTATACAAAGGTCTTCTCCTCTGCCCTCCTTATCTCCTATTTCCTTGCGCAGTTTCTCCTAGGTGATCCTCCTATTACCAAGTGTAACACTGATCACTCACACTGATCTCACACCCTGTAAAATTGCACAATTCTCAAGGAAGGAATTCCTTCTGCATGCATGAGTTTTGTTCATATGAAAACACATGCAATTGACAGTACATCGTCCCTGTCTTTAATCTCAACTAGGTATTTCTCAGAATACACATGCATGAGTCACTGATGAGAGAATCTTCAGTTATCTAGAGTACACTAGTTGAGTTCATGCATGCATCAACTAACTGATAACTAACAATTAGTTCCTCAAACATTTTGGAACTAATTAGTTATTTCTCAGAATACACATGCATGAGTCACTGATGAGAGAATCTTCAGTTATCTAGAGTACACTAGTTGAGTTCATGCATGCATCAACTAACTGATAACTAACAATTAGTTCCTCAAACAGTTTGGAACTAATTTAACTAGACTTAACTCAGTAAATTGTGCTAACTAATTACAACTCAAATATAACTCAATATTATCTCCTTAATTAAAGGATAATCTCCTTAATTTAAGGGATAACTGTTGCATGACTTTAGAAATACTTCTAACTTGAATTTCTCCAACTAATTAACTCAAGATGCATTAATTAATTATTTTTCAAGCAGCTGGTGAGACTAAATTTGAATTTTAATTCAAGGACAAATTAAAATTGGAATATTCTTTTTGCCACATTTCAACACTTCCAACATACAAGGAAGGAGGAATGTTCCAAAGCAACATCAAGCAAACCAACAACCATCAAAGACTCCGCGCACCTTTCCATGCAAAGGTGAAGCTGTGACACACCATGAAGACATCCATTACCTAGCAACACTGCAACTCAACATGCACTCCAAGAGTAATAAGAATGTACCAACACTGCCATGCCAAGTCCTTTCATGAGTCATGTCACCCACATCTCTACTATGGGCCATGTTGTCCAGCAATGTAATGTAACGTGGAATTCCAAGAGACCCACTTGTTGTACAAAGAGTCATGTAAAGTCAAAAAGTCATGGAATTCAGATTGTCATGAGGGTAGTCGAACAACCACAAGGGTTAGTTTCACCCTTGGCTCTAAATACCCCCTCATTTGTACATGAAAGGAATTTTCACCTCAGCTCCTCCCACATAGCCAAGATAGTTTGTAATATTTTCTTTGATGAGTAAGTAGTGGCTCTAATGCCTTGCACATGGGGTTAGTGATGTATGGTGTAATGATGTGTCTTGGAACTTTCGTTTAATTCAAAAGCCTACTAACAGGCCAGCACATTTTCACACATGTATTGTAATTGTTGTAAGACTAATCTTGAACACTTGTTATGCATGTTACTTTAACCTGTGTTGAACACTTGAACCTATTTATCTTGTTAAATACATAATCTATTAATGAAAATGTGTTGTATATGCTGTTAACATTGTCTCTCCTATGGTGGCTATGTCTCCATACATCAAACAGACCTTTCACACAAAACTTGTTGTAACAACCGTTGCACTCATGTGGACTCATCCCTAATTGTTGTACGTGTTATCTTCCCTTGTGTGTTGTGACTGCCACATCCCTGTGGACTGCTCCTCCGGAAGCTATGCACGTCCTGTTGTTTTGTGTCTTCCTAGCAGAGTTGGAGCTCTCTCCCAACCAACTTAGGACTCACTTTCACCCTCTTCCTCTACAGTGAAAGAACCATTGACACAACACTAGCAATCAACATGCTTGTGAACCTCACTTCTCGAAGAAAAAGAAGATCACTCTCCTGTGCTAACAAGCAAGAGTTGAGGCAAATCCTTAAGATGATGGCAATTGAGCCATCAAACCGGATGGGAATCCCACACGAAACGATGTGAGGTCTAGTTGGGACTTCATACCGGTGCGATCCCCTAAATGTTGACAGGTTCAGCACCGTCAATAGGTATTTAGAATACCATGGTGCGAAAATTGTACGTCAATTTTATCTACCATACTCATGTATGTATGCGGCCTTTGTTCACAGGACCCATGTATACTTATCAAAACATCACCTTTATCATTCCTCTATGTCTGAGCTGATATTCCTTTCTCCAATCTCTCTGTCACATCTACATTGGCTTGTTTACTCATCTTGCTACCATCATGTTGACATCTTTATCAAGTAGTTTTCCATCAATGAAAACACATTAGTCATAATGCCAACAATCTCCACCTTTGGACTTGATGGAAACCACATTGGTGTTTGGTTACCATCTTTTATAGATACCTGCAAACATATTTGTAGACATACGAATTCACCAAGAAATATCCAAACACCAAGATTCTATCCCCCTTTGACATCAAGGGAAAAGGGCTTACCAATGCTGAATGAAGGCTTCTCTCCCTTTTGTCAACATGATAATTGTAGATCTGATATGCTTAATATGAATAGTGTACACTGACCATGCTCCTCCTGGGCACAAGATGAATATTCTAGAAGATATACAAAGAAGTACATGAATTTGTGACTCAACCATATATGACCTTTCCTATCACCAGTGATGCATGCTTACATTGATCACCCAATACAATGGGGTTACATATTGTGACTCAACATTACATCAAATACCCAAAGTTATGGGATTACATGACTTGACCACAATAGTCCATACATGACTGAATTTTACAATGATTTATAACATGGGTCATGACCTTTACAACAAGAGACAAATATGACATTTATAACCGATACCAAAGACCTCAATAGTGAGGTGGCAAGATGATGACAGTCATCATCAACCATCGTACATCATATAGGATATGAACCATAAAAATGTGATAGGAAAAACATGAACGTAATTAAGAAGCTATGTAGTTCCAATATCATCCACATGTGACCAAGTATGCAACATCAACAACATAATATTATTCTGAAGAGATATGTTATCAACTCATACCCTTGACCACATCAAGGTCAACTTGCTCTTTCTTTTTGTAGGAAGACCCTCAATCCAAAGACATATACAACCAACATATATTTTCATGCATCAACAACATATGTAAGAACCAAGCATCTTATCATAAATTAAGATAGCGCGATGTAGTATCATTCTTCAACATCATCAATATGTGACTAAATATGCCATGTCTCCAAGCATCAATAAATAACCATCCTGTTATCTTCATGTGACCTGCCTTTTCCTCATATAGGCAGCAACATAATTTTATTGGGCCACAATGTCATCATATGCATTTATCAAAGATAAGGAGAACCTGTATTATGAAAATTTATGCAACTCAAGTAATCATCCATAATATCCCTATATGAAATTAACCCATAAATGATATCCCATGACATAGAGATAGTAGTATGTATAAAGCTTTGCATCAATGAGAGAAGCCATTAATAGAAAACCATGAGCTCACCATCATCTATCCAACTTTGTTAGTACCCCATCTCCTTTTATCCCATACATCAAGAGAAAAAATCCTCAAACATATCATACGCACCATTAACATACGCATCATCACCAGTTGTGTAGGTAATGAGAGTTTTTTCTCATCACAACTTTGATTAGCAACATCATATCAACTATGTAGCTCAAGAAAATGTAGGTATCACATAAGACACAATGATACCAACATATAAATGTCAAAAACTAGTGAGTAAGTCATTAATCATAGCCATGCACATCTTCTTTATCAAGTGTCTTATGTAGGATCAACTTCACTAAGAGAATCTTAAGAAATATATCCAAAACTTTAGCAACATATGTGTCTTTAGAAACATCACTAATGATAAGCATCATTATGTAATAAGGAATTCTCAAGCAATAATAATGCCAACAATGCATCATTAGAAGCATAGAAAATGCCCCCCTTGAACTTGTACCAACTATTCATTGTCATGTTTGATCATATCCATCTTCATCAATCAGTAGAGCCATCAAAAGAACCAAATCAACAATGTCATATTGCAACAACTCATAAACCATTATAAGACAATATTTCTTCTAAGTAGTATCTAAGCATCAACCAAATGTAACCAACTAATGATAGAACCAGAAAGCCAAATAATAACTAACTGAAGCATATCAGAACTTCTCCCTGAGTCTGTCCCACAATTTCGCCATCTTAGATAAACATATGCAACTGTCTAGACCAAAACTCGCATATATACATGACTATCCTTTATGAGACCTGTGTATAGAACATAAAGTGCCAAACTTTCATAGCCACATCTCCCCCTAAGCCTATAATGTATGTTCATGTTTCATTGTTTCTACATCAAATGCACTGTGAGTAATATAACCAACATGAATATCAAATCAATATGGGAATCACCATTAAGGTATTTACTAATCCTGAGGACCTAATAATTATCTTCTGCTCCTCATGAGGTCATGTATCTCACATCACTTTTGCAGTCACTGTGAGAAGTATTATTTTAAGAATAATGTACTGCAGTAGAGATCATCTTCTTTTACTTTGAGTCTGAATCCTCCTCATTTTTGCAAGAATTCAATTCTTTAAACATGTATAATTTTTCTGCATTTTTGTATCCTCTTGCTATGACTTTTCCAGTTTTTTCAATCATGACCTTGAACTTGGTTGATGTAAACACAATTATATTTCCTTGATCTGCCATTTGATCGACACTTAGAATATTCTTCTTTATCCCTTGAACTAATAAAGTATTAAATGCTCCTCTATGTTTATTAGTTATGGGTCTACCTTTCCCCAAATATTTTGTTGGAGCATTATTTCCAAGAATAACCTTACCATATTGGTTTTAGAGACTCCATCTTAATATTATCTCCAGTCATGTGATGAGAGAATCCATTGTCTATGTACCATTCATCTTCTTCTTCAAATGAGCAGAGAGCAAGACCACACCTTATTTGTTCTTCTTCCTTCTACTTAATATGAGAAATTTTGGTGGATCCATCTTTTCAGGTTTATTAACATCAATATTCTTATATGATTTCTTTCCATGTTGTCTGAAGTGATCCATAGATTTTTTCTTTCATTATTTTCCTACATGCCCAAAATTGTTACAAACATAACATCTTATATGAGAATCGTATTCATTCTATTGCAATCAATGGCTTTGTGACGAAATATGTTGCAAGAAAAAAAATATCCCTTAAAGAAGCCTGAGTACATGGAAGCTGATGATCTTTCTTTGAAGCAATTATTTGCTTGAGATTGAAACAATCTACTTTTGCAATTGGCTGCAAGGTGTCCATAATTATGACATATAAAACATTCAACATTATTGATCAGAGGAGAGAATAGACTAACACTTCTATAGTTAGGAGCAAATTATTTCCTTTGAAGATTTACTTTCCTTGTTTGTTGATCAGGATAACTTCTTATCTCTTTATTGAGCACTTCAAGTTTTTCCTTGTTACCCTTTAGATTCCTTGCACTAGCTTGTGAACTAGATTCTCCTTTAATAGTTTCATGAAAACCAAGACTAGATTTGATGGAAGGAGATATTTCACTACTGAGAATTTTATCCAAAATATTAGTACTATCTTGAAATCTCAAATGCTTATCCTTTTCTTCTAATTTACCTTTTAAAGTATTTACCTCAGCCTCCATTCTTCAGTATTTCTTTTCCTTTACAATATATTACTTTCCCATTCCTTCTTCAACCTTTATTCTTTCTTCCACTTGCTTCTTTAATTTGATAATATCTTCCTTCAACCCATTTTCTTGTTCTTCAAATGCTTGAAGTATTTCTTCATTCCGCTTATCTTATTTTTCTAGATCTGATCAATAGAAAGCGAGGTGATCCCAAAACTAAATATTTTGCTAACATTTGTAATTGTCATTGCATTTGACATATCATTGTCACTACCATAGTTTTATGACTCCTTCCTTTGAGATATCATCTTCTTTACCATCATCCTTTATCCACTCCAAGCGATTAAGCTTTAACTAAAATGACCTACTTCGATACCAAGTTTTGGGAAAAATACTCAGAGGGGAGAGTGAATCAACATTTTAAAAATCACTTAAACCTTTCAATTTCTTATTCATATTTATGTATGCTATTTTTATGAAGTAAAATTGTGTATGTATGTGACTATGTTGAAAACAAGTAGTGTATATAAGTTAACTAACTTTTTCAGTTTATCCATCATCTGTTTAACTTGAACTAGTATATCAATACTTCATTAGAAATTAATTAAATAGCAGCCAACTTCTCCTTAAGAGGACTTGTGTATATATCTCAAAGTACTAAACTACTGAGTCTACATCACTGTCACATTAAATCAATCATTGAATCACATACTAAACCCATAAAAAATCACTGAACCAAATACAAATCATCTCATAGTAGCATCATCTCTAATCAACATAAACAATTCAAACCAACTAGAACTATCAAACAAATATTATCACAAGAGAGACATCATTGAAACACAGAATTAAACACAATAGAACTAATCATACATCATTAACATCTCATACTATAATAGCCTAGTAGATATACGCAACTCTTATAAAGCACTTCCGCATATGTACGCGCTTCTCATTCACCACACCTACGTATATATCTCAAAAGACTGAACCTTTATATGAATCACTGCATTACCAAAACAATCACTGAAGCATGTATATACCCCATCACAAATCTCTAAACCACATACATATCATCATCTCTAGTTAACATATCATTCCATAAACCATTCAACCCAGAAAGGAACTGTCACACACATATTATCATGAAATATACATTATTGACAGACACCATCAAACATAACTAAACAAGTCAACCATTATCATTAGCTCATACAACAAAACCCTATAAAATGTACACGACCCTTATACACGTACTTCTGCATATGTACGTACATTTTATACTTGACACCCGCGTACAAATTTTTCCATAATGAATAATGTATATGCAACTACCTAGAAGAATATTTGTGTATGTACACGACCTTTCTAAATAAATTTTGAATACATATCTTTTATTACTGATTGAAACCTTCACTGCACACCAAAACACCTGTCAAACCCAAATATATGCATACACTACAATAGATACACATCATAACATCATCATGACATATTTATCAAACCATACAAAGATTATTCAATATGTATTCATTTTAGGTTTAATAGATTTGATCCATCATCATACTCCTTGGTGCACACCTATTTCATATCAAACCAATCATCATTAACCCAACACTTGCACACTTAACACTTTGATCTCCATCTCCTCATATAGCTTAGGCCTTATCCAATACCTTAGGTCAAACCCTTAGTAATGTCGATAGTATTCTTTGATGGGATCAAATATCCATTGCCATGCTCATTACTACGGGCCAATACCATGGTAAGGAACCTCAGATTTAGAATGTCTTGGTGCAGAAACTATACGCGACTTGTATTTACCATACCTACATATGTACGCATCCTTTGTTCATAGGACCTACATATACTTCTCAAAACATCACCTTTATCATTCCTCTATTTCTGAACTGATACTCCTTTGTCCAATCTCTCAATCACATTTGTTATGGCTTCTACACTTATCCTGCTATCATCATGTTGACATCTTTATCAAGTAAGTTGTCATGAAGGACAACACATACTCATCCTACTACCTTTATGTTGACATATTTATCAACTAGTTTGCCATCAAGGCCAACAAATTAGTCATAATTCTACCATATATGTGTGACTAGGGAAATCATGGATGTGGTTGAGCGTCGAGGGCATCCCATAGTATATCTCACACACACACACACAAACACATGCTTGCATTGTTGATCATCAAAGGTGTCACTGTATACATAATATACATATGTAATTACATAGAGCTTGAGATCCAATTGTAACCTCTCTAAGTGTTAAGAGATGGTTTTGAGAGAGGGAAATTATCTTCCTATAATGGAGGGAATTATTGCCTCACCCTAGAGGTGAGGATTTCTAGCCATAAGTGAAGTGATGAGACTAATATCGGTGAGAGATGGAACATTTCGTGAAATCTGAAAAGAATTTTTATGATTGGAAAGTAATTGTGTCAAGACGATGAAATATCTATATGACATCATATTAGAACCTCATAAGGGGATTAGAGGTGTGCAATGGTAGAAAGGAACGTGATTGACATATTGGTAAGATGGGAGTTCTCCCTATCAAATGGTGGAAAATTTTATGTCTTGATATGATCTGAAAATCACTCATGAGTGACCTCAGTTAAACAAATAATGAATGAAGGTATTACAAACTCATGTGCTAGTGTGTGTGTGTGTCTATGTTATTTTAGGCAATGGATCAATCAGATTGCAAATTACACAAACACTGGAAAAATGGAAAACAGTAAAGGAAACATAGTAAGCAAATACAAGAACACAACAAATCAATAAGTAGTTCACCCTATTCTCCAGGGCTACGTCTCTGGTTCATCTTTCAGTGGTGGCCTTCTTTTATTGTGTCTTTAAAGCAGAGTATTTATAGTGAGGAGCTCAATTAGAGTTTCCTTAAACAAATGATGCTTGGTAGGGTGGTTCTTGGATTCCCCAAGCCACTAGAGTGCACAGACTCTTTTCCTTTCCAAGTGTTGACCTCTCTAGTCTTTAATGGGAGGAGCCCAATGTGGTACTGAATTCCCAACAGATCCTCACAGGGATTTCTTGAACCTCTTAAGCCTTCTTTCTGCTCGATGCCACCTTAGGTCAGCTCGGCTCTCTGTTTTCTGCTTCTTGCTTCACTATCTTTTCTTTTCTCTCGCTCTCTCTATCTTCGTGTTCTGTTCTCTGTTTGTTCATGGCTTAAAGCCAATTTGTCCTTCACTATTCATTTCCTCTTCCGCCCCTTCAGATCACTTGCGGCTATTCACTTGGAGTTCCCTGCCTCTGCGTCATCGCCAGCATCTCACAGGGAGTGGCCAATTATCCTCTCGCGAACTGTGCCAACTCATCCTCAACAGTTTGGTATTTCAGTTACACTGTGGAATGACTCATCCACCAACTCAGCGGTCAAATCGGACTTCAAAATTTTATATGCCGCTGCCTAATTCCCTCGTCAAATCTGGTTTCTCCATTGGGCGAAATCTCTGCCATCAAATCTGGAGCCCCCAGATCCTATGATGTTTTCTTAATTTGCACGGTTGACCTGCTCGACCGTTAGCGCGCGATGAGAAGTGGTTTTCTCTCTCATCCACTAGGCACGCATCGTGCGCTAAATGGAATCGCTCGTTTTCTGCCAAATCCACTTACTGCCCCAATGTGCCTTCGATATACCACTAGTTTTGGAGCACAGGACTTGCCTTTTGCCTTATTGCCTTCCCCACGATTTCCCGGCTTCTATGCGACCGAGCAATTCAAGGCTTTTTCCTTCTCGAGGGGTTTTGCCCAGCACTAATCGCGCATCAGAAATGGCCTCTGTTTCCTGATCCGGGCTTCCCAAATGCCAGTTTTGCCTCCTGTGCGATCTCCATGGGCCTCGGTTAGCACACTTTGACCGAGGCCCTCGTCGTTCCTTGCTGGTTGCAAACTGCCACTGTCCAGAGGTCTTCTTGATAGCTCTTTGTTCATAAATTCGAAGTCTGTCCTGATTTGATATAGTCATGGCACTTTGATAATCTTCATGGATCCAATTCGAATCACAACCTTCCCACTAAAAAAGCTTTTGGACCACCAAAAGTTGGTTTTCAAGCATCGACTAAGTGAGGGTATAATTGTCTCACTTGTCCAATCTATATCCACTTTTCACTGCTCGACTTTGAACCCTTGAGCCCAACTCTGAGGTACTCAACGTCTCCTATGCACGCCACCCTCACCTTCCTATCTAGAATTGTGTCTTCCTGCAATTCATTAAGATATTCAGGTAGCAGGTCATTAATAGAAGGTAATTGACTCTTCTCTTCAGGATCCTCAAGTAGTGAGGGTTCAAACAATCTCAAGCAATTTGCATTCACAACTAAGTAGATGTGCATGTAAGGTGTTAGATCAAGGCGAAAAGCATTCTCACCAATCTTCTCAAGTATCTTGAAGGGTCCATACCTGATAGGCTTTAGCTTTTTACCTTCATCTTGCATCTTGTCCTTGTTGATATACAGCCAGACTTGGTCACCAACTTGGAAACTATGCTCCATCTGATGCTTTACATGCCTTGCCTTGTATTTGGCTTGGCTCTTTTCCAGCTGTTCTTGTATGACGTAGTGGATCTCTTGCATTTGTTCAATAAACCTAGTTTCTCTGTCCACATCACTGTGTCCCTCAACTGTGGTGTCTTTACCAAAGACAAAATCCAAAGGAGACCTTGGTGTGAAACCAAAACATGTCTCAAAAGGAGATCTTTGTGTAGAAGAATGTTTTGCTCTATTGTAAGCATGCTGCACATACACAAATGTTCATCCCAAAGCTTAGAATGCTTGCTACAATATCCTCTGAGTAACTGGATCACTGCCTATTAACTACTTCTATCTAGCCATCAATTTGTGGATGAAAAGCTGTGCTTTTCTTCAGTTTGGTGTCCATCAGTTCCCACAAAGTTGACCAAAAATTCCCCACAAATTGTGTGTCTTGATCAAATACAATGGAAGTGGGTAATCCAAAATGAACCCATACATGTTCAAAGAACAATTTTGTAGTTTGTTCAGCTGTAATCTGCTTATTAGAAGGTATAAAAATACACATTTTGCTGAACCTATCGACAACAACATAAAGATAATCATCACCTTTCCTAGATTTAGGCATTCCTCCAACCAAAATCCATGGAAACACTTTCCCAAGGGTGAGAAGGAAATGGTAATGGAGTGTACAAGCCTAGTTTTCTATTACTGGGCTTGCTTTTAGCACACATAGTACACCCTCTTACATATCTAGAACCTGTCTCATTCATTTTTAGCCAATAACAAAACCTTTGCAACTATGCAACTATTTTACTTACCCCAAAGTGACCTGATATTAGAGAAGTGTGGGCTTCTCGAATTATCTTTACTCTTTCAGTTTATGGAATGCATAACTTCCCACAATGTATAAGAATCAGTGCTTTACATGATAATCCAATTCTTCAACTCATTAGCCTTGACTTAAAGTTGCATATACATCTTTAAAGTCTATATCTTGAGCATATTGTTCAATGTAGCTCTCATGTAACATAGAATTATGCTTAAGTATAGTAGATTCATTTATAATGGGTCTAGATAACATATCTGCAACTTTATTATGTATGCCCTTTTTATATGTAATGACTAAATGAAACTATTGTAGAAAACCCATCCATCTATAGTGTCTTGATTGTTGCAACTTAGTTTGGGAGTGTAGATATTGAAGTGGTTGATGATCAGTATGTATTACTATCTCTTTGCCGATTAAGTAATGTTTCCAATTTTTCACACTCTTTACTAATGCATACAATTATTTATCATATGTAGGATAATTAACTACTGCAGAATTAAATGTCTTAGAATGATAACATATAGGTTTACCGTATTGTGTCAACACTACTCCCATGGCATAGTCACTGGCATCTGTTTGGATCTCAAATGGTCTTTGAAGATTAGGTAGTGCTAGTACAGGTGCTATACTAATCTTTTCTTTCAAGGTGTTGAAGGCTTTCTGCTGTTTGCCTCCCCACTAAAACACCTTGTTCAATCCTATTAAAGCATGTAAGGGAGCTGCAATTAAGGAAAAGTTAAAAATGAACTTCCTCCAATATTATGCTGCTCCTAAGAAGCTTCTAAATTCTGTATCAGATTTGGGTTTTGGCTAGTTTACAATGACTGCCACCTTAGAGGGATCTACCTTCAATTCACCACCCCCTACTATATGGCCCAAATAATTTAGAGAAGTTTTGCCAAATTCACATTTTGAGAGTTTAACATAAAGTTTTTCTCTTTTCAAAACATCTAGTGTCTGCTTAACATGCTTTAAGTGTTATTCCCATGTTTTGCTAAATATCATAATGTCATCCAGATACACAATAACAAAATCATCAAGAAAATGTCGGAGTACATCATTCATTAATCTCATGAAAGTAGTAGGAGCATTAGTTAAGCCAAAAGGTATAACTAGCCACTCATACAATCCCTGCTTTGTTTTGAAAGCAGTCTTCCATGCATCTTGTTCTGCAACTCTGAACTGATGATATCCACTATGCAAGTCTAACTTGGAAAAATAAACAACTTCTTTCAATTAATCTAATAGATCATCTATGTGAGGAAGGGGATAACGATTTTTTATTGTTATCTTATTCAGTGCTCGGTAATCAATGCACATTCTCCAC